>CATIWQ010131281.1:0-32621 GCA_949673415.1 Euphorbia schlechtendalii | reverse complement strand
TTTTTTTGTCTCACGACGAAAATATCGTAAATTGATTATTATCGATCTTCATCGTTGTAGAAGTTGTAAATATACATCCATACTTCGACACATCATGAGATGAATTTGACTTAGCATTCGATGCGACGTTATTCGATATGAAAATAGGTTGAAAAATGAATTCATTTCTATTTAAGTTTTCCTTGATCCTTTATAATAAAAATTCTTGAATCTGACTCTGCTAATTGTTTCTTTCCTTTTAAACCCCCTATTATGTTTTCTGAAAATTTTCCTATCAGAAAGATTGTGTTTTTTATTTTTTAGGCGTTTGAAATGAATATCATTAAACATGAAAGGAAGAAAATACAATAAGAGGCAGTTTGTTGAAGACAGACGAGGCAGTGGTAAAGATAAATTAGAAATTGCATGTAATGGTGAACCAGGAGTTAATGTTTTCAAGCGAAAAGGGGAGCCACCACCACCCCCTGGCTCCTTAAATGTACTTATACATATTTTAACGATATAGAAAGAATAATATATGTGCGCGAGTGAGATCCAAAATTTTAAAATATTACACACATATTATAATTTCAAGGATGATAAAATAATCCACCTTAATGGTCTATATAGACATGTCACAACATTACAATGATGTAAAATATATGTCATGTTACAATAGACCTGTTCGTCGGGCTGGCTGAGCTGGGTTCGAGCCGGGCTTGGCAAGCTTTTTACAAAAAACACTATTCCAAGCCCATACTTTAGAATTTCGGGCTCGGGTCGGGTTTACAAAATCATTCCCAAGCCCGGCCTGAGGCCATGGATATTTTTTTATTATAAATTTTTTTTATTTAAATTAAATAGAAAAAATATAAAACATATCAAATATGCTTAAATTTTTAATATAATTGCTTTATTTACTTAAAATCTCTAATATTTAATAACATTTATTGTAATCAAGTATACAAATTTAATAGGATAAAATATAAATTCTTAAAATAATTATAAATCTAATAAATAAATATATGATAAACAAATAAAATTATTCATCGGGCCGGGCCCAAAGCCCGGCCCATTTTTAGTATTTATATAAAAATCAAATCCGACCCTTAAATCTCCGGACTTTGACATGCTTAAGTTCGGGCCAAGCTTTTTAAAAGAATGAGTGCCCAAACCAATCCCTTTTAAGGGGCTTGCCGCCCGGCCTCGAACAGTTCCGTGTTACAAACACAAAATTTATTGTTGTTTCAGTAATCAAATTTAGAAAATTTATACCAATGGATAACACTCCAACAAATAGTAAACAGCCAAAAAAACGAAGTCAATGAGTAAAATCACATTGATAATGACAGCTAGAAATTTCAGGAAAACGGGTCCCACTTATTGCTCTATATCTAGTGTTTAGGTAATATTGTACTCAAAGACTACAATCTACAAATTAGGAGTATGTTTTACATTTAGAAAATTAACAAATTTCCTTAAGTTTTACATTAGAATATTACAAGCAAGACATGGCCCTCTTTCTTAACTATAATATCTAAGAAATTAAAGTACCAACCGTTTTTCTTCTTTAAAAAGCATAAGCTTGCTTCAGTTTGTAACCCAAATTGCTCAATCATTCAAAGTGACCATTTTTTTATAAATAAAACAAACTTTCAATAGTATAAATGCATGAGAATAACATGATGAGATAAATACGAACTAAGCCAAGAAATAGTATCATATAAAATGATGAATAGTTCCACACAAAAAGAATCAAAAAATTATAATGAGTAAAAATGACTAACCTAATAACATAAAACGACACAAACATAATGGTTCAATTGTAAACCTTACACCAGAATGATGTTATGCTCTATTATTAAAATAATAACGTTTCAAATTAGATGTCACGGTTTCGAATCTTAGACCTAGTATGGAGCACTTAATAATTGTTAGTGTGTCATTATAAAAGACATTATTCCCTGATTATTTTAATCATTACTATTATATATAAAAAAGAATAGAAAAGACAAAATTAAAGACAAAAAAGAAACAAAAAGAAAAAGAGTAGACCCGAATTAAGCGGGTCAGATAGTATCCACTTAATGGTGATGTTAGAATTAGAATATAAATATTCAGAAAACTTCGATTTACTCTCTCTCTCTGCCAGTCTCTGTACTCTTGCTCCTTTCTTTCTTAAATAGTTTCTTCACTTTTTTCACTTTCAGTGTTTCTGTGCTCGTCTCTCAGATCCAGGTTTGTCGCTTTACATTCCTCTCTATTGTTCATCTTCAGTTCAAGCGGGTTTCATTGATCTGGTGCTTGTTGGATTGTGTTTTGTTGTTAGAAAAAGAGGAAAAACAGGAATTGAATTGAACTTATTGATGGCAACTTTGTGTTTGTTAGGTTCCGATTGCAAACGAGAAACGAAGCTCAGATTATCTTGATTGGTTTCCTAGCTGAGTTCTGGTTTTGATTTATTTACTGTCTTTGCAAATGGGTTCCGCGCCATGTATTCTAGGTTTTCTTTGCTTATGTGCTGGTTTTCCAGATTTTTATCTTTTGTTGGTGAACCTTTGTTTGGTTTTGTGGATCAATGTGAATGCAGTGATTTTCAAGTTTAGAGTTGTTTGGGTTTGTGCTTCTTATTCCTTAGTCTTTTATTTCGTTTGGTATTGTTGACGTTAAGTTCATGTATGCTAAATTTAGACGTGTCTTTACTAGTTGCTTGATTCTATTCTTTTCCTTACAGAACAGTGATTCAATTCGTCATTGATTTCATTCTGTTTCATTTAATAAGAAAATTTGCACGTATACAATGGACGTCCAGAATGGTTTTCCCTTCACTATGTCACTGGCTTGGAATTTTGGGTTTCTGCATCACTTGCATACATTTTTATTAGATGGTTTCCTGCTTTAAGTGTATGATGCACATCCTTTTCATTTCATGGCAAGCATTACACTTTGTTTAATTGTTTCCTAATCCTACAGTTCTGATGTTGAAAATTGTTTTACATACTTGCAGCTAGTTAGGCGGAAAATTGTGAGAGAGTTTGAGAAAACTTGAAGTATTCCATCTTTTATTGACCGCTTTTTCTGAAAAACTTGAGGCCTCAAAATTTTCTTGTAGAAAATGGAAGAGATACAGTCTCAATCAGATAATTATCGGTCGTCATCATCATCTGCTAGTAGTCCTGCAAGTAGGGTTCCCTCTAGTAACTTTTTCTACTTGCGGAAGCCTGGTTTGCTTAGACAACCAATCTCATTTGAAGACTCACCTGAGTGGGAAGATACAGATATCGATGCCAGGATGGAGGAAGGTGGTGATTCTAATCATTCTATAAATATTGCCGCAACACCAGCATCTCCGACTTTGTCAAAGCTTAATAGCGGGTCATTGCCTTCCCCGCCATTACCAGACAATGCATCTGTTGCAAGAAAGATTGCAGGAGCTTGTATTGTCTGGAAAGACTTAACTGTCACAATCAAGGGTAAACGAAAATACTCTGATAAAGTTGTCAAGAGCTCAAGTGGTTATGCATTGCCAGGGACAATGACTGTAATCATGGGTCCTGCAAAATCAGGGAAATCTACTCTACTCAGGGCTATTGCAGGTTTATGAACATGTTATCCCGGTCATAAGTAATTGAATAATTATATATATTTATTTTGGATAATTGTATTGTGTGTGGTTTTAAACAAGCATTTACTTGTGCTGCAGGAAGATTGCATCATTCAGCCAAAGCTTATGGTGAAATATTTGTAAATGGCACAAAATCATGCATGCCTTATGGCTCATATGTAAGTCCTTCAAGTATAATATTTTGTTTTATGTTTGCAGCAACATAGCAATATTTTTCTGCTCGGCTCCTAATGTTGCTTCATTTGACCTCTGCCTTGTGATATATATTGTGTTTTTAGAAGAGAAGTTCGGAATTGTTTCAAAATTTATGCTAATGCTTGATAAAATTTTGCCAGTTTCAACTTCAAATAGCTGGGAAATTTATTATACTTTTTCTGTGCCAAAATCTGCTAAGTTCTCGACAAACTATGTGTTCTTGACATGATTAACTTTATGACTGTCACTAACTTCGGCACCAATTCACTGTAAAATCATCTGCATTATTTTGGAAATTGATTACCAAGGAAATTTTCTTCTGGCCTAAAGTAATAGTTCTTTTATATTGCAAGTTGGGGTATATGACATTCTGAATTTGATTTGGCTTCCTATTCCAGGGTTTTGTTGAGAGGGAAACTACTCTTATTGGGTCTCTTACAGTCCGTGAGTACCTATACTACTCTGCACTGCTTCAACTCCCTGGGTTCTTCTGCCAGAAAAAGAGTGTGGTAGAGGATGCCATCCATGCCATGTCCTTGATTGATTATGCAAACAAATTGATTGGTGGGCACTGTTATATGAAAGGCCTCCCAAACGGCGAGAGAAGACGTGTTAGCATTGCACGTGAACTTGTGATGAGGCCGCATGCCTTATTTATAGATGAGCCCCTTTATCATCTTGACAGGTTGTTACTTTGAATTCAATGTTTCAGCTTCACATTGTCAAATATTCATCCTGTATCAGTGCCTGTATAACTTCACTTCTGAACTTTGATGGTAGTTTAGGATTGGAATAACCATAATATATGATAAAGAAACATTTCAAATATATGTGGGTGCATATGCATGTTTACTGTAAGAAATAAGAACCATTCCCTTCTCTGTAGTGTAACTTTTGTTCAAATTTACAAGAGCTTACATAGAGTATCATAATGGGCCTTATAATACTGAATCAAGATTTTATACTATTATTGTCTACTTTGTGTCAGTAGTATGTTTATCCATTGCAATATTCTCACTGGACAAATTAGTCTCTAAAATAATACATGCTACTTTGCTGGCTGATAGTTAGTGTTTTTCTGCATTGTAGTTTATTACAGCTAATGTTTTGACTGTTTTTTTATCAGCGTTTCTGCTCTTCTGATGATGGTTACGTTGAAGAAACTTGCTAGCACTGGTTGCACACTTATCTTTACCATTTACCAGAGCAGCACCGAAGTGTTTGGCCTCTTTGATCGTATTTGCCTGCTTTCAAATGGAAATACATTATTCTTTGGAGAGACTTTGGCTTGCTTGCAGGTGAGATACTGCAAACTTACATTGCCTGTTATTCCAGCTTTAGATAAGGGACTTAATAATGGCCATCTCAATGCCGTTTTGGGCATAAATATTATTTTACAAGTGCTGAAATAATTTTTCACCTTGTTAGCAACTAGAACAGCATTCCTGGATTCAAACTTACAGATTTTGTTTTTGATGCAGCACTTCTCAAATGCTGGATTTCCTTGCCCAATTATGCAAAGCCCTACTGATCACTTCTTGCGTGCTATAAACACGGATTTTGACAGGATAATTGCCATGTGCAAAAACTGGCAGGTAATGGTTTCAATTTCAAAGCCCTGATGTATCTAATTCTCGTAGAACAGAAGAAACAGTGCAAACAAAAGTGAAGTATTTGTTTGAAATTGTTAGGTCATATTTTTTATTGGCTTAGTCTAAATGGTTGAGTGAAATATGCAATATTGCCAATTTTATTTGCACTTTTGTCATAGGTACATGACATGAATAATGAACATCCTCTCCAATCATATTCTATGTTATGTGAAAAATAAAAAAATCTCTCGATTGCAATGGTCTTCTGACATGGAAATCTAATGCAAATGAAATTATCGTAACAGGATGACCATGGAGACTTTTCATCTGTGAATATGGATACTGCTGTTGCAATACGTACCCTGGAAGCAACATATAAATCATCTGCAGAAGCTGCTGCAGTTGAAACTATGATATCGAGACTCACAGAAAAGGCAAATTTTGCAAACCCCTACCCCTTAGACCGTTTTGTTCTCTTTTATTGTTGAAATATACATGTTTGCAAATTAAGCACTCATAGTTGGCTCATTCTTTGATCTGTTGTGGGCAGAATGGATGTTTATCTTTGCATGCTTGCTCCTATGTCACTCTTGTAGTATCCAAATCAAAAAATTTCCAGAGGTTGGGTTTGATACAAAGCAATCAAAGTGGAAAATGCATCGGTTTATGATGACTCTCTTTCCGAGATCATCACTGTTAAATTTCTCGTGTTGGTTCTGTTGTTGGTCTTGGTAATAGCTGTCGGTTTTGTATCCACTCGTTTGAGATGAGAAAAAACATGAATGACTATCCTGCCTGCTTAAGATTACAATCTGATTGTTTTATGCATTTTGCTATATTTATGTATGCCGCAATTGAAGATACGAACAGCTGTTGTGATTTCCAGATACTCTCTTTTAATATGTGATTATTTCTGCAGCAAGGTCCACATCTTAAAAGCAAGGGAAAAGCTAGCAGTGCTACTAGGATCGCAGTCTTGACTTGGAGATCGTTGTTAATTATGTCAAGGGAATGGAAATATTATTGGTTACGTCTTATTCTTTTTATGCTTCTCACTCTCTGTATCGGGACAGTATTTTCTGGCCTTGGACATTCACTGTCTTCAGTAGTGGTGAGCTTCTTAAAAACCCAATTTTCTATTATGCATCGTATACTTATTCTCTTACTTCCTCACCTTTATATTTCAGACACGAGTTGCAGCAGTGTTCGTATTTGTGTCATTTACTTCGCTTCTTAGCATAGCAGGCGTGCCTTCACTTCTGAAGGAAATCAAGGTATAGAAATATGCTTGAAAACTGAAAGATCCTTATTTTTCTAGTGTTAACTGCCTGATATGTAGCAATTTCACGAATTTTTAAAAAGTTTTGTGCTTTTATGTTGTAGATATATGCGAGTGAAGAATCAAACAGCCATTCCGGGGCATTAGTCTTTTTAGTTGGGCAACTTCTGTCCAGCATCCCATTCCTGTTCCTCATCGCCATCTCTTCGAGTCTCGTCTTCTATTTTCTTATAGGACTGCGAGATGAATTCAGCTTGTTGATGTACTTTGTCCTGAATTTCTTCGCCTGTTTGCTGGTAAATGAAGGACTAATGCTGCTTATCACCTCACTTTGGCAAAATGTTTTCTGGAGCGTCTTGACGCTCGTATCAATGCATGTAAGAATCATCAATACGTATCTCAAAACTCATGCAAAAATTACATCACATAATTTTGGCAAAAAAAAAAAAAAGAAAGAAACACAACGAATCATTATTTTTCTTTCAGGTTGTAATTATGCTGTCGGCTGGGTATTTTAGAATTCGAAATGCTTTGCCAGGGCCAGTGTGGACTTACCCGATATCATACATAGCTTTTCATACATATTCGATTCAGGCAAGTTTCTTCTCTTTTTCGAATAAAGTTTTGAACTTTACTGTTTAACATATCGAGCCCTTGGTGTGAGTAAATTGGTGATAGAAAGAATTCTTGGTGCGTTGGTGCTTTTTTTAGGGGTTTTTGGAAAATGAGTACTTAGAGACATCGTTTGCGGTAGGGGAAGTAAGAACGATATCGGGAATTCAGGCGCTTCGAAGCGCATACGATATATCTTCAGACAGTAGTTCCAAATGGGAGAATCTGATGGTGTTGTTTCTGATGGCGATTGCGTATAGAATACTTGTGTTTTTTGTTTTGCATTTTTGTGTTGGAAAGAACGAATCTGTTCTTAAGTTTTGCCGGTGTAATAATCGTGACACGAACAATTCGAGATGAATGAAACATAAACTGCTAAGTTATTTTTTGCTTTAATTTGGAGATGAGCTGCTTAATTGTATTTATTGCATTTTTCTACACTTGGATGAATGATTTTAGCATCTTGCAATTTGGATCAAGTCATAATTTGGCTTGTAAAAGAAAAACATTATTACATCTTTTATCCATTGTAGGTGGAAATTTCTAAATCTCGCAGCTCTTATTGAATTTTAAGGAGCCTACAATATAACAATAAGCCAAAAAGGAAAATTCAAGATAACATAGATATATTGGATTATTTGATATAAAACGAATTGTATCACCTTCTATGTAAATAGCAAAATAGAACGTATTAGAGAAGCCAAATGTACCTCCATTACACACTAATGTTCATGTAACAATAGATCCGTACACACTTTTTTTATGTAATGTCCTGTGTATTAATTTCTCTTTTGCTCCCTTACTTTATAATACGACACTTGTACATCTCACCTGTTGCATTTCAACTCAATTGGGCAATAGGAATGACTCTACTCTTGATGAAGATAAGTATTTTGGTATTAAAATTGTGCTAAATGATTTAATAAGGTCAAATTTTAATAAAATGAGAAGTATGGCCAAATGTTCTGGATTGAAACATGTCGCTCCAAATATGCTCAGTTACAATAATTCAAGAACCATGTGGGTTGAATTATAAGAGAAAATAGGCGAAAGACCCAAATCAAAATTTAACCAAGGAAAAAAGACAATTGGTTTAGCAGTTTGAAAATAAAAGTAAGCATGGAATGGATAATTTCATGGGTCAAGCTCCAAAGGCTTGAAATATTTGCCATCTATTAGATATGTCCCAATGCTCAGACGAACTGCCCACACGTCCTTAGGCTTTCTTGCTACAATTCTGCTCTTCATCAATTTTAATTCATTTACCCATTTATTTATGATTACTTAAATACTAGCAAATAATTATAAAAATCTGAAAAAAGAAGAAGAGAGTATATAAAATAGAGTACCTGCCAACATCTCCAGGCTTGACAAAACCAGAATTAACCCTCAGGCATGGTACTGAAGCTGCTGTCTTTATCATTTTTGGTGCCTCTATTACTACTATTGGCGATCCTATTCCCAGTTTTTGGCTATTTCCTTCTTTGGATTCACATCTTAAGATTTTGTTCCTATAATTTGTATAGTTGAATTGTACACTTAAGTTTTTTACTCTTGCCCCTGAGAAAGATGATGATAATAATGCCATTACAAATTCAGATCATATTTCTGTGGTTCACACCTATTTATAAGCCCCCACCATTTGCACCTATCCACCCATTTTTTGGGTCAAAACTTTGGATAATATGCATTTTTATTTATTATTTTTCACAACAAAATATAAAAAAAATTCTGTTACATATATTTAAAAAAATAAACCCGGGAACTGCCTTTGGATTTACCCTGAGAAATAAATCAAGGAAAATTAAAATTACATAATCCTCTGTATAGCCTGTACAAAATCCCATGTTCATCATACAAAAAATATCTTCTTTTTTATATTAATTTTTGACAATTGGAAACTACCCACTTTCAAATCCTTGCCATCTCTGAACAACATTGTGCACTACATTACTTCTTTGTGTATGTAAGATATGGATCTACACCGATGCTTAGAACATCGGGTCTCTCACTTTGATTATATGTAAGACATCGACGAATAAATTCCTGCAATATGAAAAAAACTTAACCTATTAATCAACCATCAGCTGATTCTTCTTGAACTTTTTATTCACCTCGTATAGACTCGCAACTAATCAAGGGATGAATTTGCAGAAAAATATAAAATGGAAGTGAAATGGATGGAGTTGCTTGACTACATGACATATTTAGAATCGATTCAGTCTACAATTTGGCATTTTTTATCAATCCAATAGTGAATCATGGTTTATTTTTTCAGTAAATATCGGAGGTTGGACAAATTTGACCAAAAGTTTAATGACCAAATTGATAAAAGCTTATTCTATTGACCCCTGAGCCAAGTTGAAGGGTCAAAATGCCCTCTATTCCACACCGTAAAGATGAAAATAGCCAGCAGTAATTTCCGTTCCCTTGCATTACTTTAGCCAAAAGAAATCTTTCATTTCTGATCGAGCAATAGGAAGAAAATCACATGTTTAGAGGATGGTATGCCTATATTAAGTAACAAAGGACTCTAGTCCTAAATGCAACAGAATACATTCTCAAACAGCTGCTGACATAAACATGGTATACTTGCATCAGATCGGTAAAATCACCAAAAAGAATGTTTGACTCACTTTTGCTTCACTTGAGACTGAAGGTTTGGAAGGGAAATCGACTCTGCGAGCTTTGATAATTGTATCTTCGCGTAATATTCTTTCTTGAGTCTGATCATGCCCAAAAGGACGTCTGCCAAATAGCATCTGGTAAAATAGAACTCCAGCTGACCAAACATCAACCTAATTTCGTTCAAAATAGTAGAAACTTGGTCAATTAAGACGACAATAAATGTCATTAGAGTTTTCTCAGATGAGCATTATGGCAGAAAATAAATACCCCTGTAGGAAAAATGGTGTAGCAAGAGATTAATTACTGACCTTTGAAGATATAAGAGGAGTCTTATTGAGCTCAAAACATTCTGGAGGCAGGTACCTACGTTTACAGGAGGAAAAAAAAGTTGAACTTACTGCTGCCTAAAAGCTAAATAAGTACAGATGCATCACGAGGCAAAATACAAAGTAAAACATACAAACAAAATGTCAAAAACAACAAATTCTTTGTAACCAAATTGAAGCTAGAATTATATAAACCTTTATAACATATTTGAGAATCAAATGCATAGAATGGTTATGCAAAATCATCCTTCCAATGTCTTAGCTAATTCCAATAACTTGCACATAACGAAAAAAAATAGAACTGCCCATTACAAACCATAAGAGGAAAAAAAAGCTACTCTGAAGGGAGATGCTGTGCATCGAATTCAGGAAACTCTAATGCCGTATAGAGTTGGTTAATTGGATAACTTGGAAAATCAAATTGGTTTTAAAATGCTTTGGGTGATATTGTATCAATACTAAATTATTATTTAGGTTGATTAGACAGAGAAATAACTAAACCACCATCATAAATTTCATAGACAAACTTAACAAAATTCCAGGTAGAAACGATATATTAAGCAGAAATTCTGTGTGCACGGGACCTTGCTAAGTGAACTACAATATTGTTTAAGATATGCAGTGTATAACAGAGTCAACTAAATAAAAAATTCAGCTGATTTATTTCTTCAAGCTGGGTGTAGTAAATTAACTAACTTCATATTGAGGCAGATTACAAACGCAAAGCTGCAGTGCAACGTACCAATATGTTCCAGCCCCCTGGGATGTAAGTTCCATACCCTGAGATCCAACATCATCCTCTACTATCTTGCTCAAACCAAAATCGGTAACTTTAGCAATCCCAAACTCATCAAAAAGAACATTGCCAGGCTTCAGGTCGTAATGGATAATTTTCTGAACTCGTCTATTCAAGTAGATAAGGCCTTGAAATATCTGGACAATTATGATCCGAGCTTCTCTCTCAGGCAATACAGGAGTAGCTTTGAGAACTGCATCGAGATCTTTTCCTAAAAAGGAAAAGTCACATAAAAGTTATGTACGAAAACACCAAAACACAATTATTAATAAACACATAACTTATTCCAGCGCATATCATACCACTACAATACTCTAAGATGGTGCAGAAGGTATTGTGGTCAATTTCAAAAATGTCCCATAGCCGAACAATGTGATTATGCACCAATGTCTTGTGAATATTGTACTCCCGAATAGCATGCCTTATGTAACTTTGCTTCTTCTCCTCACTCCATTGAGCATTCAAACCATGAAGCTTACACGCAACGTATCTATGCTCTACCAGATCATAAGCCTGTTGGAATTTTCTTACTTTAAATCACTTCAAAAGGATATGTATTTAAAATTGCCACTAGTGCCAAAAGAATGATCTACAAGTTTTCTATCACAATTCTTTTGTTAAAAAAGTTAGTTAGTGCCTCATTTGTTAAGAAAGTATGACTTGGGATGTTCTGACCTTGTAAACTTCACTAAATCCGCCTTTCCCAAGTAGGTTTAGAAGAGCATATCGGTGATTCAAAATCTGAAAATTATTGAAACGAGAACCATCCTCATCTCTTATTCGTTTCATTTCTCGTATGAGTCGTCCCTTTTCGAGTTCGTATCGATCTCTCTCACGCAAAATAATTTCTTCCTCCTATAGAAAACCAAATTTAAGGAACACGCAAAGATGTGTGATTTAATTGACTATCACGGATATAAAAAACTGGCAATGTAAGCATAGTAATAAACTTACACGCTTTATGCTTGCTAAACGAGATTTAAATATCTCATCCTGGATTAGAAAATCTTCTTCTTGTGAGCCTGATTCTGCATCTGTCCCATCACCTTTGTCTACACAGAAAAAACACTTTCAATTGTAACTTTCTCTTTTAACCAGTAAATGAAAAGTTTTTATCCTGTAAATATGACGGTTTTAAAAATCCCCACAGACATACATACAGTTGAAATTGTTAACAAACAAACAACGATAACTAGAACCCAGTTATCACAGGAGAAAAATAAAAACCGATTAGTTTTGAGGCTGCTACAAAACCACTAACGGTAATTAACTAGTGGATGATGACCATGTGATAAAAAAAAAGAAACAGAAACAGTAACGAGACTAAGTTGATCTAATTTTTCTGAAGTTTGCCGAAGGACTGTACAGTTACATGTGATATTGAACAATATAGGGGACTAAAGCAATTGAAGTTCATTGAATGGACGCTTTGTGTGATGATCGGCCCTATAAAATATGAACACACATCTGGAAGCTCAGAAACAAAACGATGTCATTAACAGGATAGGCAGCACTACAGCAGATGATTTTTAGTTACCAAGCCATAACAGGTGGATTTCTTTAAAATATGTAATTAGATGTCTTTACCAAAGCCCATGAATACTATATGAATTACGGTTGTCGATTGTCATACTTGATTGACTAAAGACCATGAGATACTTGATGGAAATATTAATGTATAGAGCTCTCAAAGGACAAGAAAAAACACTTAAATTTAAGTGAATGATACAGCTGAAAGCTACAGGATAGATGCTCACCAGGTTGCCGTTTCTTCAATGATTTCCGTTGACGCTCAACAGCCTCTTTTGTTTCCAGTAACTGCCTCTGGAAAATTTTGATTAAAAAGAACATGTTATATTCCAGTCAGCAAGGGAACTCAATTCAGGAACTATATAATAATGTTTGCAATTTTCACAGCAATGGAGCAGAGAAATCAGACACTCAAATGATTATGGCATTAATGAAGGTTTGTAGTCTCATGAGAGCCATAATTAAGTGTAAGTGAAAGCTGAAAAAGCTGAACATGTTATTGAGACAGATATAAAAAAACAAATTATGTGCAAATAGAATTCTTCAGAAAGATGATTTTGTATCAGCAAGTTCGTCAGGTACACTCCGAACTTTGTCTAGTATATTGCAGATGTGATTTCATTTCATGTGTTTTAAGTAATCTGTGACTTATAAAGTACAACTGCAATCAGCACAGAACAGAAAATAGAGCTTAAACCGGACAATAAACTGTTCAGGGGAGAGAAAGAGACATACAAGATGAATATTCAGATCTTTTAGCACTTGCCCATCCTCCCATGTCTCTGATATGATGGTTCCTGCTCTGAACCCAATAAGCAGAAAGTCAAGGAACAAATTACTGACCAAAAGCTATTTCGCAACTGAGGGCTATTTAGAGTGTCATTCACAAGAATGCTGGCAATATGAAATCAAAGTGTAGCATATATTCTCACCAAGCAGGTTAGTTTTGTTCACGAGGGTTACGTTTCAACAAAAATCAAAGTTCTAGGGCCACATTTCACCAAACAGAAGTTCAGAAGCCAAGGGTCAAACTTTAACCACTTACATGGGCAAAAAGTTTCGTTTTCCTCAGTCTTGCATGAAGCAAACTAAATCACTTCTTGCGGTGGATACAAAAAAACACAATAAAAAACATTGAAACATATACTACTAGAATAATAGAATTGACAGATCATAACCTCAGCTTTGATGGTTGCATTTTACGGTCTTCAGTCAGTTCTACCAAACTTTAATATTCCTTTCTATGAAGGAAATTACTCCTATTTTCTTGAACTCTTGCATCACATGTAAGAATAGAGAATGTACCTTATCACACCTACATTGCCTAGTCTTAGAGAATCCTGGCGAACTTTCATCCTTGCCTCTTGTCTCTCCGCTTTTGAGACAGATATCAAGAGATCTGATATCATTTTTGTTCTCTGCATCATCATTCATTACAGAACTGAAAATTAAAATTGGTTATAAAATATAAACCATGAGTGAAAAATTTCAAAAATAATAAAATCTTTCTTGGTAGCCATTATGTTCTGTAATCATAAAGAAATAACTAGAAGCGTATTTTCCATGAAAAATCATATCTCATTACTACCATGTAGTCCATGTACAAAAATTATTCAATAAAAAAGATGCTTGTTTCCCTTACCAGATTTAAGATTTTCGAATGCCCAAACTTCTTATAATTTTTCATTTATATATTCTGAAAACTGTTTCTCTTTCTCCGTCCAAACTCTAATTATGTTATCAAAAATTTAAAACTCAATCAGTTTTCAAACTCATTGGTTCACTATTTCCTTCCTTATCACTTTAAACTCTGATTCAGAGTTCTTCATATTCTCATATCATATTTATTAGTCTGGCAATCAAAATTAGCACAAAAGAAAAAGCAATATGAAACCTATTCATCGTACTAGAATCCAGGAATAACAACAACAATAACAAAAGAAACAAGAAATGCTAATAATTGTCAGCCAAATGTTAATTGATATGAAGAATGATAGGGGAAATTACAGAAAGACAGAAAATCATAAAAGAGAAGAACAGAAAAACTATCCACATGGCAATTTGGTAAATCATTTTGCATTTTAAAGTGGTACATATCCATACTAATGATATTGTTTCTAGTTAAAAAACATGGTGTTCGATATTTTATCTTGGAGTATATTATTAATATATACAAATTGGTAAATATCTTCAAAAAAATCTAAATTAGTGGAAGTTAATAATTTTGTATATGCAAGATTGATGTTATTTCATATAGTTTCAATATATAGTAAGCCAAATCACACCAATTAGGATAACTATATACAAATGTTGAACTTGATACAGGTGGGGATTTTTTTTTTAAAACCCATCCTCTTCAGAATCAATACATTTCCAATTCTTTAGTCCTTCCTGATCTTCTCAAAAACTACACAGTATATGTAATTCCAGTGTCTAAAATAAAATTAATAGCTTTATGGAACACAAATATCCATGAAAATTAAGTGCATCCAATAAACATAAGCTAAAATAGGCATTTACACCATTTCCATCAAATGCATACCTTTGGCTTCATTTGGTGCTCGCAATCTTTTAGTTCCTTCAATTCCTAAACGAAAAAAATAAGATGAAAGTAGATTAACTAAAGATCATATAATAACAACAACAATATACCTTTTCCAACTGACTGCAGAGACCCTGTTTATCAGAGGCCTCTTGACGAGATTTTCGAAGTTCCTCCTCTAGAGCTGTAACTTTTGTCCTAAGAGAAACAACCTCTTCCTGATTCCCATCAGGACATACATGGATTAAGAGTTGTAGGATATAGGACAGCATTTTACATCAAGAAAAGCAAAATTAATTAACTTATCACCAAATTGATACCTCCATTGAATTCTGATCGTCACTGTGTAAATTCTCATTATGCTTATTATCCTGCAAAAGAATATATGATAAAGAATAAAATTCCTAAAAATGGAGAGCCCCATTGTCTATACTTTTCGTACTTCGAGTGCAGACTAAAAAAATGGAAAGAAGACTAATGTAGAGGTATTTGAAAAAACCGCTTTTAAGATCTGTTCTATACGTTTAAAACAGCCTATTAATTCAAATCTACCAGAAAAGTAATTATTCACATATAAAAAAACAGCTCAGGCATTCACATTTTGACCACAGAACTTCTGACAGATAACCTTCAATCCAGTTGTTACACAAACAAGCCTATTAAGTTTCCATGTATGCATTTGTTCATCTTAGTATATCTCAATATTCATTTACAAGTCATTGCGATCACCTAAAACTATAAATAGCACCATAATTTACACAACCAGGAAATGTTTGGGAAGCTAATTCAATTTTCATCTTACACAAGAAAAACCTGAAAGACACATTCAGCATGCAGTGCATGCATTTGAAGAAAAAAAATGATGCCGACTTTGATGTAAATATACCCGTGAGTAATAAAGACAGTACGACTACAAGTTGTTTTATTAAAAAACCCATGGTACTTAATTTGATAGTGATAACCCTTTAAAGGCCTAAACATTAATTTTAGGTATCTTTCACTTATTGTTTCTTTGATGATCATTCCAGTTCACATCAACCTATCAATTGCAAATTGGCAATAGCCACACAACACAGATCCATAATTCCCAATTCTCAGAGGTCAGAAAGAATATGGCATGCAAGAAAAAACAAGAACCCATAGACCAGCAGCAATCGTTATCATTTTTTATGAAATGTTAAAGGCAAAAGCTAATTAATATAAAAACAAACAGCTTCAAGGGGACAAATTATTTTATTTCAGTTAATTAACTAGCATTTAGCAAGCAACAAAGCATATTGCAAATGCGAATATAAGCCTTTAGATGATTAACAATAGTACAATACTTTCAAAATATTAATGCCACGCAGATATACAATTATAGTTGTTAAAGGCGCGCCTGACGTAGGGCGCCACCCTTGGCGCTTCGGCATAGCACAGGCGGGGTGGTGTCCAACAGGCGCGCCTCAAGAGCGCCTTTGAGAGCCTCACAGGGGCACCTCTCGGACACTTCTACCTTAAGGGGGTTAATTTTGCATAATTATGTTTTTTACATCCATTTTTTGTAAATTTTTGGCGCCTAATGTACCTCAGGCGCTCGCCTCGCCTCTCGCCTCGCCTTCGGGCAAGGTTAGCCCTCTAGCGCCTCGAAGTGCCTAGCGCCTCTAACAACTATGTATACAATGCAGCATTTTGGACCACAACAATACAATTCTTCATAACTTAATCTTTCATATGGTTGAATTTACTTAAGAAGATTAATAATATGACTCTTAACTGAGAGTCCTAAAAAGAAACCCAAATCTTCAGTAAAATATCAGATGGGGAAAAGACCTAATTTTACGAGGACAACAATTTCAATGAACAGAAAAATACAAATTAAAAGATTCATGTGTCAGGAAGAGCATACCTTATGGAATGAGTTCTCAAGCTGACCATTTGATGTTAAGGCTGTTGAGGCAGAAATTTGTGGTCGTGTATGATCATTTCCCCTAGAGCCACGACCTCTACCCGAAGCAGAATTCCCCCTACCGCGTCCTTGTTTCTTCTTATTTGTATCAGCATTGATCCTGTTCTCCACCGTCTCCCCAGTTTTTTGCACCCCTTCGGTCACTGTTTGGGTTGTCTTCTTTATAATAAAGTAAATTAGCAATTAGTTTACAACTACACTTCTGAAATAAATAAAGAATCAGAATTTATAGTTAAGAAAGTATCAGCAAGCAGTTAAAAAATGTAAGATTACTAAGACTGAAAACTTGAACCTAAGTATTACTAAAGTTCATTCATTTGTTCAATTAGCCATTAAAACAAACAATTCAATGAGAAATAAAAGCCACAATAAATTCAACAATCAAGTTGAAAGTTTTACACTAAAAGATCCATAAAAGGATTGGGCTGAAGAAAACAGTAATTATTCCAATCAACTTCAATACCAATCAATCATTTATCTACCTCAAGAAGTTCAAAAGCTGAAGAATTCTTATCGTCTTGTATTCTCTGGCGCTTCTGAGTGTTTTTTTGTATGAGAAATTCCCCACCATTCTAGCAAACCAGAATAAATGAAATCAAAGTCAGAATATTATGCTTACCCATTCACAGAGAAAATTTAACATTATTCAAATATCTTTAAAGAGTAAAGCCAACGATGATTACTACTATCCAGGAGATAAAGAATGCAAAGATTTATCTAATAAAAACATTTAGATAGACTTTCTAAAACATAAATGGCCATTTCATATAAATGCCTTTATGTAAAAAGACTTATGGAGTCGCATGTACAAGGCGTGCCATACCCTATGCGAGGTTGCACACTACGAGCTCACACCTAGGTGAGTGTGTCTCAAGTACAAGCCTGTTATTTCTTAGGGTTTATCGCTACCCTAATTGGTCATTAAAGTCCTATTTATAAATGGAAAACTAACATCATGCAATTCAAGTCTAATGACCAACTGTTAACAAGCAGTGATTTAGTTTGATAATATCTCTATCTTTTTATATTATCAATGCCACGAGTCTAGCAATCCTCGGTATTATGTTAACTACATATCATGCAACACAGATTAATTTATTATTACACAAAGCATACATTTGTCTCAGTAACTTTAAATTAATCTAGTCTGAGTATCAGAATAACACTCTATACTAAATGCATTGGGTTGCTCAGTGTTATCTGATTAATATTAGAGTTGTTTGCGTTCCTACTATATTTTAGCAGAGTGGGACATGATAGTGCAAGTAGTCCTTAGTTTCTGCAACAAATCCATATACTTTGTTTCTCTCTTTCTGATTTGCTTTGTTATAGGCTTATTATATAGCATATACAACAAAATATGGTATAATCACCTAAATCATATGTTCATAGAATTTCATACCCTTGATTCTTAACGTTTAGCAAGTGCCTAAACATTGAAATATTAGTGATTTACTTACATATATGGTATAAACATTAATAATTCTAATAGTGATTTTCTTCGTTAGACGTCTTCTATTAAAAACTAGCTTTTGATGAGTTATATGAAACTTAGAGTTAGAGTTCAACATTTCATTTTTTTTCTAGCAATTCAGTTTTGCAATTATTTTGCACCTAGTGTAACTGGAGCTAGTGCCTAGCCTATTGAAATTCAAAAACTAGAGAATTCCTATTATAATTTCAAACAGTGTTTGATAATTAGAGAAAAATAAACCAGTCAAGCAAATGCAGACCAACAATAAAAGAGTTATTTAATAAGCTAATTCACCCTGCCAAACATCAACAACGAGATTGAAGTCCAAATTAACAAAAGAGCAAGACACCAAACACTTGAGAGGTCATAAACTGAAATGCGGACACATTGCTCAGAAACAAATACAAACGAAAATGGAAGGATAGTGAAGAGCTTACATCATCATCCGAATCACTGGAATTCATCTGCTCCTGCAAGCCACAAGCCGACCCAAATTTCACTGCAGAAGAGACAGAAGACCACGTAGTTTGTTGTTGCTGCTGCTGCTGCTGCTGCTGTTGTGACAGGGCAGGATTGGAGGAGGCCTTACCCACCATACGAGCTTCAAGCTTGGCCATTTTGGTAGGCAGAGACTGGTCTGATAGATTCGAAGAGTTAGAAGAGAAATGTATGAGCATATCATCAGACATTATGCAAAAACCAGACTGTTTGGCAATAGAATAAAAAGGGAAAGGGGAGTTCAGATCATTCAAGTTGTTTCAAAATCAAGAGCTTCACAATTTGAGAAAAGCCCTAAAATGCAGGTCTTTTGGAAGTCTTTTGGAAATTTGGTTTTGATTGATAAAGCAAAAGGCATGATCGGATACGAAAACTGAACAAGTCACAGCATAATCGCAGGAGGGAAGTTGGTTGAAACTTGGAAGTAAGAGGACTATAAAAAGGAGATTTAAATTTAGGGTTTTCGAAAATTGGGAAAGCAAAAGAGAATCAAGGTTGAGGGAAGAAGTGAAAGAATTGGAGAAGGGGAAATAGAGAAAGATAAGAACAAGGGAGAGACAGAAAAGGGAGTCTTTTTGGTTGTTTTGGTGTAGTTATTTTGAGATTTGAAATTGAAATTGAAAAGAAATGGATGTGTCAAAATGGGTGAGTTTTTAGGTAGGGGAATGTGAGTTTTGGGAGGAAGAGATGGAAGGTCCTCTTCGATTGAACTAATGGGATAAGTCACTAGAGTAATGAGGCCATGATTTAGGAGAAAATTATATAAATTATTGAGTATTTTAATCTAAGAAAACAACTTCCAAATGCAAATTAGTAGAGTCCAAGTTTATAATACTTTCATTCAAAAACACACAAGTTGATAATTATTGGTCTATTTTGATATTGCAAGTGACATGTGTTTTACTTGAGTTTAGTTCACAAGTTGTGACGAGTAAAGAGTAATATCGGTGGCATGACAAGTCATGGGTGGCATTGCAATACTATACTATTGATCATTTTCGTATCATGAACACCTCGACCTGTTACAATACCTCAACTTGCCTCATTTCTTTTATTGTTCCATGAAGTTTGATAACGTTTCTGTAATTCTCTCAACTCGGTAAAAGTTCACAAATTTATCCCTTCAATGTCACTTATCAGTTTATGGTTAATTTAATTTTTCAAAGATGTTATTAATCTGATTTTTTTATCTTCCAATTAAAATCCGACACATGACATTTAAGGATCAATTGGTGCATTTTTGTAAATTTAAGGGGGCTACGAGGCCTTTTCAAATTTTCAAAGAGATATTAGATGAAAATGACACATGTTGAGAGGGCTCATGTTGCATTTAATCATCTTTTTCCACTATTGTACATGGAAAAAGATTATCTACATTTGAGGTCAAACTTGAAAGTAAAATTAATCAAATTCATGCCTTTTATTCTAAAATGTACATGGAAAAGGACTATTTAATTTTGAGGCCAAACTTTAAAGTAAAATTAATCATATTCATGCCTTTTATTCTGATTTTTTTTCCTTCCAATTAAAATCCGACACGTGACGTTCAAGGACCAACTGGTGCATTTTTATAAATTTAAGGGAGCTTCGAGGCCTTTTCAAATTTTTAAGGGGACATTAGGTGAAAATGACACAACTTGAGGGGCTCATGTTGGATTTAATCATCTTTTCCACTGTTGTACATGGAAAGTGATTATCTAAATTTGAGGTCAAACTTTAAAGTAAAATTAATCAAATTCATGCCTTTTATTCTAAAATGAAGAGCCTGCGTAGTAGCTTGAGAAAAAAAGCTCATTTTCCCTCTTCATAAGCAAAATGAGATATAAGTGTTTGGCTAAAACTAAAAGTCGTATTGAGGTTGTTTTTTTACTAAATATATAGGTGTTTATTGAAATCTCGAGTAAATGTAATTTTTCGATGTCTTTTCATATTTGAATGGGTTTTTATGGAAATATCAGAAGAAAGTCAAAATAATTTTAGGTCTGCCATGGTGTAATTTTACAAATCCCACATTTTAAGTTTTAATTTTTCAAAAAACGTAAATTTAAGTTTTGGTTTTTCAAAAAACGTGAACATAAGAATACCAACGATTTTGGGTATAACAGTTATTATACCAGGTATAACAGACATTATACCAGGTATAACAGACATTATACCAGATACAATGTCAATTATATTATTTGAATATGAAATTTGAAACCAAATCTTAAAATTTTCATTATCTTCAATGATTTGAATATTTCTCTGATATTTTTTGTTATGCTGACTATTATATAGGGTATAATAGTCATTATACCTGGTATAATATCTATCACTCTATTTAAATGCGGTAGCTGAAACTTGATCTTGATACTTTTTTATCTTCAATTATTTTTTATAGTATTAGTTTGCATTATACCATGTATAATGACATATTTTGAAAACCGGATTTTAATATGAAATATGAAACTTAATGTATAATGATTATATACTATTCAAATATGAACTTGATCTTAATACTTTCTTTATCTCCAATTATGTGAATAAGTTTTTGTATTACACGTTATATAAGTTATAATGGCTATTATACCTGGTATAATTAGTGTTATACCTGGTATAATAATTATTATACCAAGTTTAATAGTCATTATACTGGGTATAATGACATGATGTGAAATTGAATTCTAATGAAAGTCGGAAAAGAGATAAAAACTAACAAGATTATCAACAATCACACAACGATCTTCATATTTGAGATTCTTGAAAATATATGTCCAAATTCCATGATAATACACCAAAACAGTTAACATCTTGTATTGAGAAAGCTGAATAAGAATACGGAAAACAAAAATCGTACAAACCTAAACTCGCCGGAGAAAAACTAAACTCATCGGATTAGGAATAAAAACCGAAACAAATCACCAAATCGCATCAAAAACTAAACTCAATGGAAAACTAAAACAAATTGAACAAATCGCAATCTACACAAAACAAGAAGAAAAAAAGAGCTGAGAATGAACTAACAAATCGCATAAAAAAACAAATCGGAATAAAAAATACAAGAAAAACAAAGAAAACAGAAATCGAAAATTCAAATCGAATAAGAAAGCAAACCAGAATACATATAAAATAGATCGGAAAAAAATTGAAGGAATGAAAAGAGGTAGCAACACAGATCGGAAAACTGATGAAGAGATCGGAATAAGAAAAAAAAGCAGCAACATATTTGGATCTAGATTAGAATTTAATGATGAAATCGGAATGATTTGAAACGCAGCAACAAGTTTTGATGATGAGGTTTTGATTGACATAGATCTTGATTAGAAGAAGAAGAAGAAGAAGAAGAGAGGAAGAGGGAGAGAATATGAAAAAAAGAAAGAAATATCTAATTATGGTAAAAATAAAAAAATAAAAAATCAGGAAAAGTAAAAATTATTATTCCTATTCTGTAAAAGGAAAAATATTTTACCCAAAAAGAGTATTGACTTGTATTTCCCCATTTGAATTGGGAATGAGCTGGACCTAATCATACCTACCTATAAAATTAATATCCTAAGCCCAGCTAGCAAGCTTACTAATTAACTTCTTAGTTATATTAAAAGGGAAATGCACATGAATGTCAAGTTTTGGAATAATGTTCATTATTTTACCTTCCAAGAAATAATATTATCATTATTATACTTTTTAACTTTTCATTTATCATTCTTACGTTCCATATATCTTATGCGATTCCTCATTTCAGTTTTTTATTTTTTAATCTTATTTTTCATTAATTTCACAAACTGTTAATTATATTGAGATGCGACTTTAGAGTTTTTAATTCGTTTTTATGTTTCTCTTCAAAACAAGGCCCATGATGATATTTTTTTTTTATTTTTATAGTTACATTGTAGCTATGTTATAGTTAATAGCATTTTGTGATTATTCTGTAGTTATTTTATAATTATTTCAAATTAACGTAATTTTTCTATATTTTTACCATAATTTTATTATAATTTATTTATAGTATGTCTAATTGATGTAATCATATTATATCTATGTATTTTTAGTTTTTTTGTGTGTTTTAATTTATTTTTTATATAATAAAATCACATTTAATAGTTATCTTATAGTTACCTCATAGTTATTTTTAATATAACAAAATCGCATATTATAGCTATCTTATAGTTTTCTTACAGTTAATTCAAATTAATGTAATTTTATTATATTTTTGTTATAGTTTACTTATAAAACGTCTAATTGATATAATTGTGTCATATTTATAAGTATTTAATTAAGTATGTGTTTTAACAATGTGACAACTATAAAGAAAATATAAAACAAACATGTATTGGTAAAAAAGTTTGATAAAAGTATAGCATTATAGATCTTGTTTTGAAGGGAAAGATAAAGATGAAGAAAATATTTTAACATGAAATGTCAAAAAAATAAACGGTTTGAAAGATGAATAAAAAATAAGAAAATATAATTAAAGAAAAAGAAATGAATGTAAAAATTTAAATGAGAATTAGTTTAGAGATTAGTTTTTAAATGAATTATTGAAAATATATGTAAGGTACCCTATATTAAATATAAGGTAATCTAACCATATACCCAAAAAAATTAGATTTTATTGCTTTTACAGCAATGAGGAATTAATATTTAATTTATCATTTTATTAGATTCTTTTTTTACGTTTACCCATTTTTCCTTGTAACTACTATATCACTTATATTTAGAATTTTATAACTTCAAACCTTCATATCTCACAAACGTTGATTTTTTTAATCGACACTTTGAAATATTTTGTTCTTATTAATTTTATCTTTAAAATGAAACACTTTAAATTTTTTAAAAAAATAATAAATTTATCGTAATCTTATACATAGTATAATAGCTGTATAATAAAAATAATAATTGTTCACGAAGGCATTATACAATGTATAAAAATGGTATAATGTATTTTAAAAACGATTATATAGAATACATTATACCACTCTTATATCATATATAACGTCTTCATGAAAAAGCAGTAAAAATTCGTATTATACAACTATTATACTATGTATAAGACTGATTAATTATTTTTTTACTAGAAAGTGAATTTTGTTGTAAACATAACCGCTATTATACCATGTATAAGTGCTTTCATATTAGGTTTAAGGTCTTCATGCCATGATTTTATGGGGAAATCGAAACTGTTATGAACATAAAGAAGAAAAGATCTATATAAATTCATTATAAAACTTTATATCATATGTAACGTCTTCATGAAAAAACAGTAAAAAATGGCATTATACCACAATTATACACTATATTAGATTGCGAACATTATTTCATTTTTCAAAAAAATCAAGGTGTATTTCATTTTAAAGATATAATTAAGAAGAAGAAAATATTTTAAAGCATCGATTCGAAAAAATCAATGGTTTATGAGATATAGACGTTTGAAGTGCAAAATTCAAAGTAAATAAAAGATAGAAGGTATAAGGGTTGACAAAGTCAACTTGAAAAAGAGTAAAAGGAATAAAGTAATTCTCATTTTCATGTAAAAAGAAAGAAAATGATTCTTATTATTGAGTTTTGCAAACCTAAATTTTATGAGAAAATATGGCAAATGAAAAAATAACCCTTAAATATACTTTTAAAATTGGCTAATTGGGACAAATTAAATGAGATATTGTTAAAATTGTTAAATGTGAGGTTACATGAAGCCAAAGCTCATGCTTCTTACATGATCTAACGGCAAAAAAAAAAATAATACTCTGAGTTTACATACTACTATAAGTTTAATTAGCTAGTCCCTTCGGTTCTTAATATTTATCATTTTAGGATTGAGTTCTTAGTTTCTAATACTTGTCATTTTATATTTCCCATGTATAATTTCCCTCATTCTTCCTATTTTACCCATATTGATAGCTCAATCCCAAGAAAAATACTTCAAAAAATGGAGTAATTAACTCAATGTTCACCCTCCAAAAAAAGGAAGATGAAAAGTCTACTGTTCAATATTAAAAAGGATGAGCAGAATTGCTTCCATCCAAGTTCACAAAGATGGAAAAACTAAATGCAAGTATTGACTCAAATGGAAGAAAATTTGATGATGGGAAGAGTTGCACATTGCATAATAGTGAAGTTTCTTCCTTCCAAATGGATTTTGATCTGAATAGTGCCGCATGAAAAGGTAAAAATTGTAATGGTGTCATATCTGTTCATCAACTAATTAATTACATTGCTTGCAATTTGAAAATGCTTTGTACGAACACAGTAATTCATTAATTACTAATTTAAGGGTAGACAAGTAATTTTGTATCCTCAATTAACTGTTTCTTAATAAGTGTGAAATTCTTTAAAACGACAAATATTAGGAACCGGAGGGAGTATTATGTAATCTACAAGTTTTACTTTTTTTAAGTACCACTTCTATCTATTAACTAAACTTCATTTTTATAGGCCTAATGCATGAGGAAGTGCTTCAAGTTGTTCTCAAAAATTTTATGCCTCGTGAACTTTGATAATGACATCGTAGCTCACTCATCTTTCAAAAAGTGCACGAATAACTCTTTCAACTTCACGCATCAACTTCGAATTGGTTATACTTTTTCAAGATATTATTTTTTTATTTCCTCTCACCAATCGGAAGCTGACACGCTACATTCAGGGAGCTTAGTGACGCACTTTCCGAAAATTAAGATAGCTACGGAGTTACTTTAAAAGTTCAGGAGGTAGCAATTTTTTGGGGATAACTTGAGACACCAACTGATGCATTAAGCATTTTTTATATATAAAAAATATATGTATTTAACTTATTTTATATTATATCTTTCCGGACTTGGATTTTGAAGGTAACCCAAGCCCATTGACTCGTGAGCAAGTCTAACCATTTTCATCATTTTCCATTTCCCAAACCCCATTTTACAGTGTTTTTCTCCAATCATCTTCCTCATTTTCCATTCCCAAAATCAAATTCACTTTAAAGTGATAATACTTTATTATTAAACTAACAACAAGAATGACAAAATAAAAGCTAAAAACAGAAAATTCCAAAAGTAATATTATTTTATTCAATCTCCTAAATTGGAGAATAGATCATTCCTTATATTTAGGGAACCCTGTTTTGGGAATATATTATATAGGGAATGGTTGAACTTGACAATTCCCCATTTTCTTTCCTCAATTTGGAGAATTCGCTAGAATAGAGAACCATTGAACTTACTCTAAATAAATGGAGGAGGAGACTATTCTAAATTAGGGTAATTAAGCCATGTATCTAAAAAAGTTAGATTTTATTGCTTTTATAAAAATGAGGAATTAATATTCACTTTAACATTTTAATTGGATTTTTTTTATTTTACTCTTCTTTTATGTTTGCTTTGTCTTCCCTTATAACTATCTCTCTTTTTTCTATTTAATTTGAATTTCACAAATTCGAACCTCCATATCTTATAAATTGTTGATTTTTTTTAATCGACGTTTTAAAATATTTTGTTCGTCTTAATTTTATCTTTAAAAGGAAGTAAGTACACTTTGAATTTTTCGAAAAAAATAAAAATTTATCACAATCTTATGTATAGTATAATAGTTATATAGTAAAAAATAAGTAATTATGAAAGCATTATACAATCTATTAGAGTGGCATAATGTATTTTAAAAAGACTATATAGAATACATTATACCACTCTTATATCATGTATAACGCCTTCAAGAAAAAAGCAGTAAAAACGAGTATTATACAACTATTATACTATGTATAAGACAACGATGAATTATTTTTTTAATAGAATGTGAGTTTTGTTGTAAATATAACCACTATTATACCATGTATAAGAGCTTTCATATCGGGTTTAAGGTCTTCATGCCATGATTTTTATGGGGAAATCAATATTGTTATGAACATAAAGGAGAAAAAATACTATATAAATACATTATATAACTTTATACCATGTATAATGTCTTCATGAAAAAGCAATAAAAAATGACATTATACCACAATTATACACTGTATAAGATTGCGAAACATTACTTTTTTCAAAAAAATCAAAGTGTATGTCATTTTAAAGATAAAATTAAGACGAACAAAATATTTTAAAGTGTCAATTCGAAAAAATCAACTGTTGGTGAGGTATGGACATTTGAAGTTGCGAGATTCAAATTAAATTAGAGAGAGTTGGTAGTTACAAGGGTTGACAAAGTTAACAAAATAAAAGGTATGGAAAAAATGTTTCTTCTTTTCATGTAAAAAAATGATTTTGTTTTTGAGCTTTGCAAAATTAAAGATTTGTAGAGTCCAAATTTTTTAAGAATGACAAGTAATAAAAAGCCCTTTTAAGTTAAAGAAAACTCTAGACGCCTGAGACTTTTTATCTTCTTCGTTTGTAAGTTTTTTTTGTTGGGGAGGGAGAAAAAATCTAAAAAGGCTTTTTCTTTCTCCCGCCCTTCGCTTTCTTATATTTATATTTCTTTATTTTTTAGTTTCAACTTTTTTTGCAAGAATAATCTGCATCTTTTATCGTCCACTACACAATCGTCTACCTTAAACATGGATTCGTTGCTACATAGCTCAATCATCTAAGTTTTACAATTGAGTTGAACTCCATCCCCTTTTAGACAAGATATTTAATAATCTTTTACAGTAGACATTCAGATTTATCAATAAGATTGTTTCAGATCTGCAATACTAATTGATTTGATGTTATAGTGCAAGCATGATTTCTTATTATTGTGGATATGTGAAATCATTAGCTGGAAGGTGAGAAAATATAGTTTATGATGTTTTTCTTTTTTAAAAAAGTCTTGCCCAATGACATCATGTCTTGCGAAAAGCAAGTTTTGTGTATTTGACTTAGGAGATGTGTTTTGTCAGGTGTTTTATCAATATGGTAAACTAATTTTAGTAATGTTAGACTAGTCCATGTATCTTGGTCTGCGAATCATATTGCACAATTATTAGATAGAGCAACTAATTCTTCGACATGTAAGGTTTATGACTTTATGTTCATTCACCTTTGATTAGAGCTGTAATTTTATTAATGGACTATTTTCTTTTGTAAATAAAATATTATACTTGCATGATTTACTAATTAATTTTAAATATCTATTCTAGTCAGTTTACATGTCTTAACAACAATCATAAATCATGTTTTACTAATCACTAAATACAAATTAGCTAACAACAAACGACAACAGTCAACCGTAACAACAATCAATAACAGTTTTACCAAACATGACCAAAAAGTTTGGATTGAAAATGATATTTTAATCTCTTTCCTATAACTTACAACTGAAGTTTACTCCTAACTTTAGATAATGTTTTTCCATTGTACACAAATGGTTCTATACTATCTTCCGTATAGAAAATTAGCCGAATTTGCTCTTTCGAATAATGATGCTAAATTGCCATCCTCCTCCTATCATATTAGGTTACGGAACAACTTTTAGCTAATTCTTTCTAAGCCCTTTCAGTTTGAGCAAAAAAATCAATCTAGCCCCAAAACTTACCTAACATGTGTATAGACTTGAATACCTTTTATCTATAACACAAATGTAATTATGGATCCTTTTGATAGCACAAATGTCAATTAATTTTCAGACCTATTTATTGAAATTTTCTATCAAGTTCGTAATCTATTCAATTTATTACAAAATAAATAGTTTATCAGGCAGACAAACTGGACTTAGGTTTCTAGATGAAACCCAAGAATGACCATTATGCATGGTCTTTTTGGCCAAATGAATTCTAATTTTCAAACTTATAAGAAGTCAAATGATCATATGTTGTATAAAGCCCAGTATGACAAATTAATCCGTACAAAAAGCAATATAATTTAGTGGATTCGTACTGCTCTTACTCTGTAACTAAGTAACTACTATGTAACTGGAAGTCCTCAAGAAAATTGTTCTCAATTCCTGAGGAAAATGTCTTTTAGCTATCATCAGATGCGATCCTCAGGCAACGGCTAGTTTGCCATCTATGAATAAATTAGCGCTTCTTCTTGCTTGCTTTTGCACCGCTAGAGGGGCTGGCCACCAGGTACACAAACAAAACTATTATGGTTATCACAGAGATTACTGATCCATATTTTCCCAATAGCCTCTGCAAGTTAAAATTTCAGATGTAAGCACAAAGAAAGTTTTGATTTCCCAATACCAAGAAAATATTGGAAAGATAAAGTGCTTTTTAACAGCTGCACATAAAGATGAAAACAGATTATCTTGAACAAAACTTGTAATAAACATGGAAACAGATTGTCATTGACAAAGAAACTAATTTATAAAGGTCGTTTTTCGGATATTCTGTTGTCACATGTCTTATTTTAAGCATATCTTAACAGTTAAGAACCACCACAAACATGGAGATTACGAAAACGCAAGTCATACCTTAGCCTGCAAAGTAATTCCCAATTCCAAGGTCGTTCCATCAAAAAAGAAAACAATTAAACATCAGTTAACAGAAAATTGACCAAAAAAAAAAGCAACTGATAGCAGTAATAAAAGAAACTTACCCACTCAAACTTCTTTTCTGGGGGTCTCGCTGCAAGGACATCAAGAGGCAGGATGGGAGTTGAAAATGCCTCCTATAAAAAAGGGGATAAAGATTAATTTGGTACAGAAAAATTTATCTTGTAAAGGAGAATACATAAGAGCTGTAATTATGTCAAACCTGCAGAGCAGCCTTAGTAGGAATGCGGAATTTAATTAAGGCCGGGGAACCATAAAACAAACCCTTCACTTTTCCCTCCAATTCAAAACTGTTGGAAAGGATACCACCTCTGCAAAATGTTGAGCAAATTTTATTAGCACTGAAAGAATGGAAGATGGATATTATTTATTATTATTATTATCACCGCAACTTTGGACTTACGCATCTAGTCTTTCCCATGACTGAGAAGTGTTGCCACTAATGACATCAAATATATCTTTGGGCCAACGATCATCAACAAGACTTACATCATATGCGGTCCTGGAAATTTCACAGAATATATTGAAGAATAAAAACGACGAACTGCAAGATCCTCAACTCAAGCAAATCATCAAAATTGCCTTAATAACTTAGTACACAGCTAGTGAGACACCATGAAATTATTGACTAGCACCATATAACTGATTAACTAATTCCATGCATTAACAACTCAACTGCAACTCTACCAATGCAAACGTGAAAACTGAAGGCTATAATATTATCATCAGACTTCATGAATAATATTCATATGCACAAGTTCCAATCCATCTTTTTCCATGTAACTTGTCAACCATGTTATATCTTCTCAGTTCAAGCTCTGTAATGAAATTCAAAGTTTCCAAAACCCAAAAGATAATTTATTCGTTTTCAAGGGATTGAGGAGGAGTGCAGGACTAATGCTGTAAAGTGCATCAAAAAAGTGCTTATTGGCAAATTTTCCTGTTATATTTTCCAACTCAAAATTAAGATATCACAAGGCTACTTGTATGAACTACTCTTTTTGCCTACTGATGATGACAGGTTTGTCATGACTCCTAGATGCACTTCATTTGCCTCTACCATAGGCATAGGCTATAGCAACATTGCAACAGACGCTCTGACAGAAAAATAGAAAAAAGATACAATGACACCTCCAATTGAAAAAACTACAAGTAAGTTTGAAGTGAAAACTTGAATGAATCCAAAGTTATGGATCCAGTTATTCATAACCAGACCTTCATTCGCTCTATTTTCACCGGGAGAACAATTTTCATGGTTGCTCAGAGCAAATTTTTTACAACAAAACGCATTTAGCATATATTTTGTGTCCTTTTACCCGGACAAAAAAATAGAAGTCTATCAGTCAGAAGTACAAGAAACGTATTATTAAAAATTCAACATCTGGTGAAATCATTTGAAGTTATGACTCTTCAATCTGCATACAAATCTGAGATGCATTATGCTAAGGTGGGATATCCAAACCATAAACTTCCCAGAAATAGAATGTATAACTTGTAACAATCATGTGAGGTAATGTGTTCGAGTCAAATCAAAAGTTCATTAGAGTTCCTTGAATCATCTCATGAATAATACAACCTTGGAAAAATATAAACTCTCTTTAGAAGCAGCTATCGGCTTAATATATGCAGCTTTACAGTTGCACCTTACATGTACACTGCATGAGACTCTTGTAAACTGTGCCCATTTCACTACTGCTATAATTTTGTAAACCAAAAAACATAAATGCATTTTAATACTGCTACTATGCAGAAAAGAAGTCCTGTATCAACTAAAGCAGTCTCACAGTAGAATTAAAAATTGAGAACAAAAAAATATAATGCAAGTGCTCAAGAACAGATTGTAGGTTTGATTGGGCACATAGTAGAACCCAGCATCTATTCACTTCAGTTTAAACCCACAATGTGATAGCTGTATGCATAAGTGGAATTGGCTAACACAAAATCACTTCTATGCAAACCACTTTCATCATGTCAGACGTAAAGGGACTAACATATTTTAATTTAAACGAATGAGCTATGATTAATTTCGCACAGTTCTCAATCTACAGAAGATTAGGGATTCCCCGCCCTTCCCTCCGAAGGATCTTCTATCTGCCCAAATACTATGCCCTTCTACATTTCTCAGAACGTTGACTAGTTCTTTTTTTTCCCTCTCTATATTACTTCCATTATGTTCTCAAACTACATTTGAATAACCCCTAGAGATGTATCAATAATATCAAGCACATTTGACACCTGAAACCCAAACTCTACTCTCCTTTATTCTCGAGTAAATAACCCACCCATTATATCAAGAAATTCCAACTAAGGCATCGAAATGTCTTCAAGTTCTGCAGATCCAAGTCTAAGATCTCTGATAAATTAAACTTTGAGAAAAGCACAAAACTTTTTCATTCTAAGCTTAAATAACAACGCTCCAACATCAACAGATAAAAATCAATGCGTAACCATCGCCAGTAAGGAACATGCAATCGAAATTATTGAACCCGCAGCCGATGAACGAAGATAAATACTAGTGAAAAAGGTCAAAGACGTAGATCTAATCAGATAGTTTTCACATACAAAACTAGGCAAATTCAGATGCGGAGCTTACGAAGTTCCCTGGTTGTAGATATCAATGGAGACGGAAACACGTTCAGCGCCGGATTTAAGCCGATTGAGAGTGGCCTTCTTGTGTGCCACGATGAAAGGAACATCCGTGCTGGCGAGCGATGAAGATACCAAGAAGAGAGCCACCAACAAAGCAATTAACGGCTTAGTTGCGAGATTTTCCATTGGTTAGCTTTCACGGTGGTCGATGGCGCTGGTGACGGCGATTGGCGAGGATCTCTATTCAGATTTGGCGGATCGGTCGAAGAGATCGAAGGGTATCGGTGATGAATAGCTCAACGACTGGGGTGTGTACTTGAAATTTCTATGTATAAGTCCAAATATCATTTTTTATTTTTCAAAAATTTTGTGCAATATTTGCTAAAAATGACAACTAGACCGTGGTTATATTTTTCAAAATGCATTTGTAAATTAAAAGTCTATATTTTTCTTCTATAAGCAACTTTTTTAGTACATTCAGTTGTGTGCAAAGTACTGTAGAAAGAATATATGTGGAAAAAAGAGTGATTTTTTTATAAATAAGGATTTTTTTTTTCAAGACCATGTGTTGAAAGTAGACCTGTTAGTAGGA
>CATIWQ010131251.1:0-21154 GCA_949673415.1 Euphorbia schlechtendalii | reverse complement strand
AAAATAGCTTTTTGTTGTCGCTAGTAATGCATTTATTATATTGCTAATGTCACGATGATATTATTGTATGTCAAATTGATTGTATAGGGCACCAATTGATATGTTTTGATTCTGTTTAGACGTGGTATAATACCGTAAAGTTAGAAATTGCATCAAAGCAATGATTGAAAGATTTGGGACATGATCTATTAATTGAATGGTATTGTTTTTCAACAATTTATTAGAACATCGATTGTCTAATTCTTAATGTACGTTCCAGAAAATCGCGAGACTAATTCTTTCCTCGAATTTTGTTCTTTTGGGCAAATTCTGTCAATATACATATATTCAATAAATTATTATCATATTTTAGGAGTTCAATATCTCTATTGAGATCAAGCACAACCATGCTAGTAAAAGTAAGCTAAACTTCTCCTTAAATTCTACATAGTTTAATTTTTATTGGTCTTGTATATTATACGAAAATAGAATTTTAATTAGTTAACAATATGATAATTGGAAATCATTTCAAAGTAAATTTATGAGAATAGAACTGAGTTGATTTAATTGGTGAAAGACAATCCAGGTCAAAATGGAATTGATTGTTTCATAAAAAAATATATTATTCCAAATATAATAGTGGAACAAAACTAGTGAGTTCACCAAGAAACCCACTAGCGTGGATGAGTATGGCCAAACTCATCAATCACTTATTTTTTAAAAATAAAATTAATAAGTTATAGTCTAACATAAATTCATCAATATGTAGACATAATAGTCTCTGTTAATATTTTGACACTTTTTTTTCACTTTAATAAATCTTGGTTTTGGTTCTTCCTCGGTTGTCGGTTTTCAACTTAGTTTCGAATTCTCACTTCTAAGTGATCGACTAATATAGAGTTTTTTTTTTACTATTTCTTATGGTATGCTCTCCGGACTTTTATTAAATAATTTAGCGAATTCATAAAAACCAATCGAAAATTTATTACCTAATTTTATATTAAATGCCTCTTTATTATTAATTACCTAATTTATAATTTCATCAAAATCTAAAATCTCTTGTTGTTAGAGCATTTCCAACCCCATGTTATAAGATCATGTTTTCTTCAACTACAATTCAATTAAGTTCAGTTAAGTTCAGTTCAGTTCAGTTAAGTTAAGTTAGGATCAATTCAGTTAAGTTCAGCTATGTGTAGTTATAAATTTACATTGAAATAAGTTAAGTTCGGTTAAGTTAAGTTCAGTTCAATTCAACTCTCAAAAGTTGAAGAAAGCATGACCTAAATGGGGTTGGAGGAGCACTAAATCCCAACACCAATTTTTTGGCCTGACCCTTATAATTTTCAGTTTTAACATTCAATCATACAATCAATAAAGCAAAAAGGAAAATAACAACAGATTTATTTAATATCATCCTTGAAGGGAACATCTACGAGAAGGAGAGAAGCTTTATTAATGGCTCTTAAGACGTAAGAAGGTATTGATTATAGGCAGAAAAGTAAAGAACTAAGAAACTTAAAACTAAACCCAGAAAACTCAGAGAAAATAAGTGCAGTAAACACATGAGATAATAAACTCTATTAATAGACTAGTTGAAAGATAATTGTCTCAAAAAAAGCCTTTTGATTAGACGCTTCAAAGATTAAAAAAAAAAGAACAGATCACAGCCATGGAATCGCCAAACCGCAAGTAAAGAATTTCGCTTCTGAAGAAACCCTAAGGGCTTGCTTGGTACAAATAAATTCCAAGTTTTTTTAAGGAATTCATTTGCAAATCCATATTTTTGTGCTTGGGAAACCAAAATTTGGAATTTGAATTCTTTGAATTAGAAATTCATGGAATTGACTATGCTTACATGAAATCCCATCAAAATTAATGGGATTTTAAAATCCAATTCATATTTTTAATTAAAATATTTGTCTACCAATTTTACCCCTCCCATACCATGAAAGTGCACAATCACGTATTTAACCTAGTAGCAGCAACTTCTTCAAACCAATGATGAGGTTTTCCTTGAGAAAATGAAAGCTTTTTTCTAATTGTGATGGACCACCACCTAATCATCAAGATTCATCAATGCCAAATATTTCTTCTTTACCTGCGAAAAGGTTATCATCGAAATCGAAGGGTACTAAAAGAAAAAGGTCTGATATTATTACCGTGAAATCATGAAGGTAACTTATTCTATGAAAGAAATTGCAAAAGCTATTACTAATACTAGTAAGCGTGTTTACACAACTACTAAAATAACCATGGAGTTGAAAAAATTAGGATTGGATAAGTGGAAAACCAAGGAAGCTCTTGATTTCTTGGAGGATAATGATAATCTGGTGGGAAGGTTTTTTGCTTGTGATTCCGGCATTAAACTTGATTGGCTACGAAAAAAGATGGAATCATGAACTAGAATAAATTAGCTCTTTATGGTGAAACTTTATTTTTATACAACATTGATGAACGTATCAAAGTTAATATTCTATTTTTCAATTTAATCATTTTATGTTTGAAATTGTTTGGATAATTTCAAGGTAATTGTTGTGATTTATTTGATTGATTACAAATTCAATACTAATATTATAGTTATTTCATGATAAGGGCATTTTAGAGAATAATTGACAAATGAATTATTAAAATACTTTGTTCCAAGCACAAAACAAGAAATTCATTTTGAATTCCAAATTTTCATTCATTATTTCCAAGCAAAGGAATTCATTTGCAAATGAATTTTAATTCTTGAAATGTTTAGTTCCAAGCAAGGCCTAAGTCTAAAAGAGGATATATATACAATCCACAAACCAAAACACAACTTAATTAAATAGGCCCTAAAACCGGGTTACATAACAAAATGGGCTATGAAAAACTTAAGTGGGTTGGACTGGGAAAAAATCACAGGGAAACATCCGCAAGTGGCTAAGCCAGGATCTCGGGTGGGGTAGGGCTCTCTAGTCGACAATCGTCAAATGACAATTATATATTTTAGTTTATAAAAAGAATTAGTCCAATAAATTAATAATGTCATGCAATTTTTATAGAATATGTCTCAAATTAGTTATATTTTAACAGTTAAATAGTTATGAATTTTATAACAATAAAAATTTAATATCATTGTCATGGGTTGGTTAATGAAAAAATGATTGGAAAGGAAAAAATATAAAAAAAATTAGGTATAAATAAGGAAAAAGGCTTTTAAATAATGTAATTAAGGAATAAATAAAAGTGTCACAATGTAGAATGGAAATAGTTAAAATTAAAACATCTCAAATTAAATTCTTATTAATGATATTTTATTAAATTTTCTTTAACATATTTCCACATTAAAAATTCAATATATCATTTTTATTCTTTCCTTTCTCACTTGATCTTCTACTTTAAGCTTTGTAAAATTTCGTCAATGGAGGGTGGGGCTGTAAGATACATATACATAAAACCTCTAACAGTTGAGGCGGGACTTCCCCCTTGCCACCACCCCTGTCTCCAAGGAAAATCACCTAGCACTAGGAAAATAAAAAAATGATGGTTGAATCAAAATAATTCCTTCTAAAGTTTTCTTTCTTTTAGGGGGTAGTATGAATGTTCTATCATGTTCAATAAGCCAGAATCTTTCAGAAAATGAATTCCTATTCGAAGAGTGCATAACCTTCTTTGGCATACAATCAAAGCTCAACACATGCAACTTTTTCAATGCAACATAAAATTTATCAACAGGAATAGCTTTAGTTTTTATCTGTAGGATTTATGCTAGTATGAATTTTATCAATCATAACATAACCAGCACCTATTATATCTCTGACAGTGTTTTTGCATAGGTGAGTAGTTAATTGAAAATCACAGTTAATCCTAACAATTTTTCCGTAAAATTCCAAGTTCATTAATGATTCCTTTCAACCAAAGAGCCTTTTTTATATTTTCCGTCAAAGCAATATATACAGCTTAAGTGGTGGTCAAGGCAGCAACATGTTGCAAACATGATTTCCAACTTATTAAATTTCCACCCAAAGTAAAACAATAACCAGAATTTGATAATCTTCTATCTTAATTAGTAGCATAATCAAAATCACAGTAACCATTGATATTGACTTTATTACCTTTGGCAGATTTATGCATTAAGCACATAGATAAAGAACCAAACAAATACCTAGCTAGCTATTTCACAGCAAACCAATGCAACTTACAAGGATTACTCATAAACCTATTGACAAGATTGACACCATTAACAATGACAGGCCTAGTGCACACCATAGAGTACATAAACGAGCCAACAACATTTTGATAAGGAACCTTTAACACATAATTACTGGTTGATCAATACAGTAATTGAACATGCAAACGTTGCAAGGTGGAATTTCAAAACTTAAAATTAACCTAAAGATCTCCTAAGCATGCCATGATTGATATAACCTAAGTTAAAACGTTCCACAGATGCTTTTAGGTTTATAAAACATATAAAAAAACCTAGCATCTAAAGATCAAAGCATTACCAGTTGATGTGTGCTTGATTTCTCTCTTTGGTAGCGGTGTTTGCTTTGAGCAATTTCGATAGCACAAGCTTCCAAACTAGGAGAGCCTCTGTGACTTGATCCACACAAATCTTCACCGATCAAAACCTCGAAGAGGGAGAACCCGTCAATTGACATCAGTTGCTAGACTATACAAAAATCAATCCGAAAACCAACCTCGAAAGCTCACTTAAACTTAGAGCCTTCTAAAAGAACTATCCAATTTGTTTGGAGAAACTCGTGAAGGATCTCGCACAGCAAAAGAAGAGAAGAGTAGAAATCAGAGAGAAAATTAGCTCTAAGCTTTTTCTGGTTTGTGAATAATAAAAGGCTAGAAGTTTATTTATAGGGAAAAATGGGGGAGTGTTAGAATCCCCCTCTAACTCTACATGGGATAGGATAAATCCTATCCCATACAAGCAGGTCAACCGCGTGGGTAGGGTAACCCGTGGGTTGACCCGCGAGTTTAATTTGATGAGAGAAGCGGGCTTCCCTCCTTAACCGCAAGCCCATGCTTACGGCCCGTGCGTCGTTTGGGCTTGCGACTGCAAGCCCGCACAAGCGCTGCCATGGGCAACGCTTGCGCACTAAAGGCCCGTGAGCTTTTTAGCTCGCGGGGCAGCTGCGCGGGCCCCACCTTGAACAACCCGTGTTCTTTTCGAGGTCCACTCGCAACGGAAAATTCCCTTGCTCTCTTTGACTATTTTTCCCTATCTTTTCATTATTCCTTTTAATTATTAATTCGGTCCAACCAATTAATAATTCTTCTCACTGATTTCACAACTTGTATTTTCGGTACAAACCCAGACCATAGGTTCTTTACATGGTCCGATAAAGACCTAAAGTGTGTGACCTCATAGGATCCCAAAGTATAGAGCTGCTAGAGGTTAACCTAAACTTGGCTTCCCCTCCAAGAACCTTTAGGCTTAGTGTTCCAGACTTATATGGAACCCGATATCTCTAGATGATCAAATGGACCTTCTAGTAAAGGAGTATGATCTATCGATACTTAGAACGTCAAGTGCCCGTGACTTGATCCGGTTCTGCAGTAGTAACCAATAGAATACACTCCTTCTATCAGGTTAAGTACCATCCAATTTATTGAGCTCGGATTAAGTGTTAGCACATGTTATAACCGTAGTTATCTTGGAATTTGACTTATTCACGAAGAACACCACTCAGCCATTTTATATCTTGATTGATTAGAAACTCATTCCATCAATCGTATACTCTGATCAGAGGTTTATGAGTGTGTCACTTCAACAAGGGGCCCTAAGGTACATCTCCCATTATATCACTATATCAGGAGCGATGGATCCCATCTTAATAACATAGCTTACCAACATGTGATCATCGCTATACCTGTAATCACTCGTATCATCTTGTATTCTAGGGTATGAGTAAGTATGACCTAAAGTATAGCAACTCTTACATAAGGTAACCGGTATCTCAGGTCTAAGGATACTCGTATTGCTACTGCAATAAGACATAACACCAACACATGGATATAGTTATTTCCGAGTGTCTATCTTATAGCGGTCTCCAATGTATTATCCGAATACATTCATGTGTTAACTCAAGGTACAACCTTCAGCTCGTGAGAGCAGCTGCTTGGATCTAATCCAAGGAGTAAGCCTACACATTCTAGTCTATCCGCTCCATTTATGTCTAGTCTCAATGAAACTACGATTAGGGATATTTAAACTATTTATAGTAACATGTATGTGCAGTTCTCACTCCACATAGCTCCCACCATCTTCTTAGGTGGGGTTTGACAGTTGTATTTCAAAGATAAGATCCGAGCAAGTTGGAAAAATTTGATTTTTTGGCTGAAAAAGTCCACAAAGTGCAATTCTAGTTCTGCTGCCACTGCAATGTCATTAGCGACATTGGTAATGTCTTCATCGAAATCCACTGTGGGATGTTTGACCGTTGCGGTCTGACTTGTATGCCCCTTGTGAGTTGACCTCTAGGTTGACTGTGACCCTCGGAATTGCTAGGGAAAGGATGAAAGCCGTATGCTCCATACCTTTGATGATACGTCGACTGTGGTAAGTCTTCGTTAAAATTTGATGTAAGATGGTTGACCATTGTGGTTTGAATTGTATGCCCCTTGTGAGTTGAAGGGGTACCTGCAAGAATGAGAAATTTTGTTAGTAGATACTTGTGACATGTTTTAATTCCTTAATTGAGATTGCTGAAAGCAAAAAATTTTACCCCTTCAATCAAGAATTAAAACATGAGGGTTCTGAGAAATTTTTCTTCAAGCCCATGATAAACGTGGAAATTTGAGTTTGAGATTTTGAGGAATGTCCCGATGGCCGCTTTGTTGTTTTGGGAGGCTTTTATGATGTTGTAATGCTACTTGAAAAAGGCCTTGGTAGGTTTGAATTTAACCAAAGTTGAAATGGCTTGAGTTGGGCCATTATCTTTCTCAATTTTGATGATGTGCTGCTCTGAAATCTTCTTGATACTTGTAGTTTCCTCATGTGGGAGTAGAGTGTTTTTCTCATCGGAATGGTATTGCCTTGGTTGAACATCACCTTCACCTGTAAGTGACATGATGCGTATGCATGTATGAGTAACTTTATGCATGAACAACATTTATCATGTGATGTATGTTTATCTGTTGCAGGCGTCGTTGGCTTTGGAGCACTGGGCATGGTCGATGGTAGAAGCTTCACCTTTCGGAGGTTTCCAAGTTGATACACTCTTATGATGGTGCATGAGTGCCCCTAGGATTCATCTCATTGGGCATTCTATGGTTGCCTTTTTATCGATGGTCTAGTTTTGTAGACATGACTTCTTCAGAGTGGTGATGGACATGGGTCCGAGTCGAAGTTCGAATTTGTGGATGAATCAGAGTCAAGTTCAAAGCCTGAATTTGGTTTGAATATGATTTGGATGAGTCATTAACTTTTTGACACTCGTTTATTTCTTTGGTATAGAGCTAGTGATGTTAACGTTGATCCCGAACCATGTTGGTGATGCTCACTTTGAAGCTAATAAGGAGAGGTTGGAAGCTTTTGTTGTGGTAATCCTCTTTGCGAGGGAAGTCCAAAGATATTCATCCTAATATCTGGAGGAGATAGATGATTCTTTACGCCATTTTGAGGAGAGGATGATGAATTTGATACTTATTTAGTTCTAATTTCTGCATAGACCGCCCTTACGGGTTTTCAGTCTATCGAACCTTGTCTTAATATTTGCCTGGACCACCCTTTCAAGTTTTCAATCCAGCAGACTCATCTTTTCTTCTTTTTTTTCTTTTCTATTTATTTAGTTTTTTATTTTTATTGAACCATGATGTGATGGGATGCTTACTTGCGATATTCTACAGTTGGCATGCAAACAATCAAGATAAACATATGCATAAAGATTCAGCAAGAATGACAATTCATCGATGAACTTATCAGGGGTATAAATGTTTCAAATGATTTGATTCCTGCCATTGACTAGCCCTTTTAGGTTTTCTAATAAATGTGTTTGCTTTTCTCTCCTAAGTTTTGCCTGAGCTAACCTTTTTGGGTTTTCAACTCAGCGGACTATTCTTTTTCTGTTTTAAAAAGATGCCCTAATTTTTCCTCAACTAACAGAGTGCTAATTGACAGGCTAATTACTTTTTACATGATTTATTTCTTTCGCCTAAACGTGATAGCATTTGAGCCTATCTTGGTGGATTCATGACTTTAACAGCTTATTCATTCAACATTTTTTTATTAATTTATTGGTCGTTCTTGTCGCTATGTTGGCTTAAGGTATACACAGTGATGAGCAATGATGCTTGATATTCACCTTTTTAATTGTTCCCCCTGATTTCTTAATAGCCAAATAGGGAATGCGTGATTTATCGGGGATGGAAGGCTTCAAAACCTACATCAGACATAGCTTGATTCCATCAAACGTAAACAGGCATTATCTATTTGGTATTCCTTCAATAATGTGATGATCAGCCCACAAATGGTGATGAGCCACGTGATGAATTCGATGACACATTGAAATGTTTGACTCTTTCTTTGTATCTTCGGCACTGGTGTCATATTGGGTATTAATGAATCCCCTATAATAATTTCAAATGATTTGACTCTTGATGAAAAATGAGAGATAACATAGGTACTTAGAGAACACGTGACCATTAAGTTAGTCAAACAGAAGATGACGGAATTGAGACCCAAATTAATTTCATGCGATGATGTATCATGCATGCTTAAAACATTATACTCATGTTCACAAGAATGTGTGATGTCATCCGAAAGGATATCAAGCAAGCAAGCAAAGTTCTAAGCATTCGAAGATTCAAAAGCCTCGTTGACAGAGTTTGTTAACATAAAAGAGTTTAAAATACTAACTGGTTAATCAAGACAGTAATTGCACATGCAAACGTTGCAATATAGAATTTCAAAACTTAAAATTAACCTAAAGATCTCCTAAGCATGCCATGATTGATATAACCTAAGTTAAAATATTCCATAGATGCTTTTAGATTTATAAAACATATAAAAAAACCTAGCATCGAAAGATTAAAGCATTACTAGTTGATGCATGCTTGATTTCTCTCTTTGGTAGCTGTGTTCCCTTTGAGCAATTCCGATAGCACAAGCTTTCAAAGTAAGAGAACCTCTATGACTTGATCCACACAGATCTTAACCGACCAAAACCTCGAAGAGGTAGAACCCATCGATTGATAGCAGCTACTAGACTACTCGAAAATCAACCCAAAAAATAACCTCGAAAGCTCACTTAAACTTAGAGCCTTTTAAAAGAACTCTTCGATTTGTTTGGAGAAACTCGTCAAGGATCTCGCACAATAAAAGAAGAAGAGAGTAGAAATCAGAGAGAAAATTAGCTCTAAGCTTTTTTTGGTGTGTGAATAATGAAAGGCTGGAAGCCTATTTATAGGGAAAAATGGGGGAGTGTTAAACTCCCCCTCTAACTCTGCATGGGATAGGATATCCTATCCCATGCATACGGGTCAGCCGTGCGGGTAAGGTAACCCGCGAGTTTGATGAGCGGGCTTCCCTCGGCTTGCGGCCCACGCGTCATGCGAGCTTGCGACTGCAAGCCCGCGCAAGCGCTGTCATGGGCAGCGCTTGCCCGCTTATAGCCTACTAGTACGCGGGCTTGCCCGCTCGCTTGAGACCAGCGAGCTTTTCAGCTGCGGGCCAGCCGCACGGGCCCCACCTCGAACAACCTATGTTCTTTTCGGGGCCCACTCACAAAAAGAAAATTCCCTTGCTCGCTCCTACTATTTTTCCCTATCTTTTCATTATTCCTTTTAATTATTAATTCCATCCAACCAATTAATAATTCTTCTAACTATTTCACCACTTGTATTTTCGGTAAAGACCCAGTCCATATGTTCTTTACATGGTCCGATAAAGACCCAAAGTGTGTGACCTCATAAGATCCCAAAGTATAGAGCCGCTAGAGGTTAACCTAAACTTCGCTTCCCATTCGAGAACCTTTATTCCAAACCGATAAGGAATAACTCTAGACGATAAAATAGGCTCTTTAGCAAAGGCGTGTGATCCCTCGATACTTGGAATATCACGTGCCAGTGACTTGATCCGGTTCTGTAGTAGTAACCAATACAATACACTCCTTCCATAAGGTTAAGTACCATCCAATTTATTGACCTCGGATTAAGTGGTAGCTCATGTAATAGCCGTAGCTATCCTAGAATTAGACTTGTTCACGAAGAACACCACTCAACCATATTGTATCTTGATTGACTAGAAACATATTCTATCAATCATATACTCTGATCAGAGGATTATGAGTGTGTCACTTCAACAAGGGGCCTAAAGGTATATTACTATGCTTAGTACGGGTCGCTCTCACATAGCCATATTTAGCAAGTTTCCACTCCAAAAATGTTGGCTCACTAAACAGCATTATAATCACAGATCCAATGATTATACAAAATCTTGTTAACCCCGAAATCACTCTTAAAGTTAACTAGAAAGCATATAACTTGATTAATATAAATGATATAAAATGAATTACTCGTTATGACATATAGACATATCATAAACTTCAAAATAGAAAGTTTAAGCAGAAAACAAAGTAAAGTTGTAAGGTATGCAAGTGAAAGCTAAATTTGATTAAACCGTATCCACTCTTTAATGGGAGTCGTCAATTCTCGCAATTCCTGCGTCTACTTTGAATCTGGTCTCGACTCGTACAGAACCTCCATTAGGATGCTATACTTTGTGAATCTTGAATAAAAGAATGTTGAAGAATGAAAACTTTTATTGATAAGTGCTTCGCAATTACACTCATACAACAAACGCTCGAATTTCTGCAGAAATATGGTGATCGAAATAGGAATCGAATCACTTATGCATTTTTCTCACTAAGACTTTGAACGTAGCAAAATCTAGTTATTACACTCTCTATCTATACACGCACACTATCATTCAATGCCTTCTAATCATGCCATAACCATGCATCACGAAATTGTTGAGTTTTGAACCCTATTTATAGAGTGTGAAGGGTTGCATCTATCCGAATGAAGAGTCGTGTCCATTGGCGAAGAGTTGCATCACTTCAATATGATTGGATGCAAAGATTCATCCTCATCCATAATGGAAAGGCACCTTTTCATGATTGGTTGACTTCCAAAAGGTGTCTCTTCGGTTGGTAGTTGATGCGGTTAATCATTGTAATCTGGTGGTTGGTAGTTGAAAACAGATAACAAATAATTGTCGCCAGTCACGATCGAAAATTACATATCGCGATCGTGACTAATGGTTGATAACTTTCTATTTTTAAGAATAATAAGTCGCGATCGTGAATGGGTGTCACGACCATGAACAATGCTTTTTCTTCAAAATTCTTCTTGCAACTTTACCGATCTTCGCAACTTCAATCCTAAGCCAAATTCTTGTGTTCCACGCATCTTTTTGCACCTCTTTCACTCTTTCTACATAGAATTCCACTTTTGATCATTTTACTCTCAAGATTTACCTAGTTTCTGCATTTGCATAAAAAATAACTACATACCACGTGAAATCTTTTATATGAAGTATAAGATGAAACAAAACCATATCGTTTTATGATTGAAAATGTCATGATAATAAGTGTAATTAAACACTTATCACGAGTGATCTCCTTTTAGTCAGCAAGAAGCTCCCACATACCAAGTGAACTATTTTTAAAGATTCAGATTTTTAACTTAAATCTTCATACTAGGTTGTTGTTGCTAAGTTTGATCATCATCTTTGAAATTAATAGAGAGATCTTCATCAGCTTTACTTTCGTATTTGGCTCTTGTGCTGAGTTGGGTAGCACTAAGAGTGACATGGTAGTTAAAAATACCCCCCCATGAAGTGATATACTTTTAGTTAGCAAGAAGCTCTCCCATACCGAGTGAATTATTTTAAAAGATTCAGATTTTTACTAGGTTGTTGTTGCTAAGTTTGATCTTCAATGTTGAAATTCATAGAGAGATCTTCATAAGCTTTACTTCCTCAGTATTTGGCTCTTATGCTGAGTTAGGTAATATAGAGAGTGACATGCTGAGTTGATTTCCTTCTTCATCAGCATCACTAGCTCATCTACCTGCATTGTTAGTTTCATTGAAATATATATGCATACAATCTTCTAATAAACCAGTTATCTTGATGTGTATTCTATATGCCCTACTGTTTGTTGAATAATCCAAAACGATACCTTCATCTGCCTTAAGATGAAATTTACCTGGTTGCTCCTTGGTATCTAGAATAAAACACTTACAATTAAAAGATCTGAGATGACTAATATTAGGCTTCCGTCCTCGCCAAAGTTCATAATGGATTTTCTCTATAATTGGACAAATTATAACCCGATTAAGAAAATAACAGGCTAAGTTAACAGCTTCTCCCCAAAAGTACTTTGGTAGATTGTTATCACTCAGCATGGATCTTGCCATTTTAACTATGGTTATATTCTTCCTTTCTACAACCATATTTTGTTGAGGAGTATAAGGTATTGAAAAGTTGTTGTCAATACCATGCTCTGAACATAATTGTTTGAAATGAAAGTTCTTGAATTCACATCCATGATCACTTTAAATTCTACTAATTTTAATTCCTAGCTCAATCATTATCCAATTAGTCAATTTGACAAACGACTCAAAGGTTTTGTCTTTACTATTGAGCAAGATTATCCTAGTGAATCTCGTGAAGTCTTCAACTACAACAAGAGAAAATCTCTTTCCTCTCATGCTCATAGGCTAAACAAAGCCAAAGAGATTAAAGTGTAGGAGCTCCAACGGTCTATTAGTTATTATGTTGTTAATTAATCTAAATGATTTTCTAGACTATTTACCAAGTTAACATACTAAGTAAAGTTTATCATTTTCAAAACCGATACTAGGTAAATCCCTCAACTAATTACTTTTTGGCTAGTTTGAAAAAAATGTTCACATAAAAATATGACCCAAACTTCTATTCTAAAGCCACAAACTTTCCTTCTTATATACAAGATAAGTAGTTATGGAGCCAGGGATAAGTCAATCGTATATATATTATTAGCTCTATGAGCATAAAGAATAGTTAAATCAATCCTACAGTTAATTACTACGCATCTTGCTAATTCAAAAGTAACCATTCTGCCTTTGTCACTAAGTTGGGATACACTTAACAAGTTGAACTTTAGTCCTTTGACAAGTCAAAACTCTTTTTTATTAAAGGATTAACACTCATTATACCATTTCCAATAATCTTGCATTTTTTGTTATCTCCAAAGTTGACACTTTTATTTCTTTTACAATCCTATGTGATGAACTCCTTTTCATCACATGTCATATGCCTCGAGCAACCACTATCTAAATATCACATTCTACATTCGTCAGCGGATCTCAAGCTCGCCTATAAAACAGTTATTTTCTTAGGTACTCATGCCTTTGGGTTGGGTCCTCCCTTGTTAGCAGTGCTTATCTTACCCTAGCTGTACTCATCAAATATCCATTTGATGTCTACAGAGTACTGTGATACATCTAATTTTCCCGTAAAAATTACACACCATTTTTATTTGGGCTAGTTCACTTTTCTTCTTTGGAAAAGTTATCTTTTACTTTTTAGAATTGTGAGTTTGGTTATTCAAAGTTAAATTGTTGGTTGTAAGAGGTACCCGTACTTCTTTCAAAGCTCTTACTTTGACAGTTAACTCGGCTACTTGCTTAGTAAGCTTATTGTTATATCCCTCATGATACTCACCTTTTTCTTAAAGAAAAACCATATCAAGAGATAAGGAAAAAATAATGTCTTCTAAATCTTCACATCTCCTCACTAGTTCTTTATGTTCTTGCCTGACTTGTGGGTCAGCTTTATTACATCAAAGAGCACATAAACGAATTTATCCATGGAAAAAGGAAGTTTAGAATATACCTCAATTTGAGCAAGTTTTTCTTTTTATTTCTCAGCATTATTGTTAGTAGCTGAATTGTTGGCATTATTTCTTGACTTTGAGCATTCACCTTCATTATCTTCTGTTAACATAGACAAATAATGGCAGGCGTGTACAACCCACGCAAGACCCCCAGGCGATTACATCCGCCTGGAGTAGAGAAAGATATTACGATGAGGCTAGGAATGTTCCTACCAATCTAGGTTATTCCCATCCATCCCAACAGTAAAGCCTCGGTGATTATCTAGGTGGACTGAATCCGCCCTAAATTCGGAAGAAACCAAGTCTTCCCCCAATCTCAAAGAGACGTGCATGCAGTCACCAAGCTGAGTCGGCTTGTCTGCCTGGACCGACCTCGACGCCTCGGGAGCACAGAGTCCAGTTAAGAGTCTAAGTCCACAAAAGAGACATCAATAATTGGAACTCCCAATTCAGGTAAACTTTATCTTATCAACAAGATAAAGATTCACTTAACCTAGAACTCTGATTGATTTACATTATTGGATAAGAGATTAAGGAATATAAAAAGACCATTTGGATCACCACGTAAAGGTACATATTCTAAAAACACTAAAAACTCCCCGCCTCCTCTCTTAAATCCTATCTAACTTAAGCATCAGAGAGGCTACGCCGGTCACACGGCTAGTCCCCCATAGCAATGGTTTTTATCTTGCAGGAACCATCAAACCACATCAAAGTGGAGAGTTTGGAATCAACTTCAGTCATAGAATTAGTGCATGGGACCACGTTCCAGGTATAATTTATCATTGGTGAGTGAGCGTGGACTGAATTTACTTACTCAAGCGAGAATCTCAGTTCACACGAACATTTTGATAATCAGAAAATTTCAGTTCCTAGTCAATCTTAGATGGCACACAATGGAACAAGCAAGCATCCCCCAACCACAGGGATAAATGTCACGAGGGCGCCACAACCTAAGGCTGGCGAACGCCCCCAAGGTGACAGACCCACAGGAGGAGATAACCCACTCCTCCAGTTGCAGCAAAAATACAAAATTACCCCAGAAGAAATGGAGGCGTATCGGAAGTCAGTTGTCGAGACGTACATCTCTTCCGACGTGATGTACGAAGATCTAAGCAAGGCTGGTTTGATCATATCTAGGCGAAATACAGTACCGCCTCGTAACTTGATTGATGACTTTGACATCGTGTTTCAAGGGCTTATGCCACCCCACCTCTACAATATCAACCAGCCACCTATCACGCCCATCATCCCTCACAAAAATCTACAGATCGCTTCCACCACATTCTCGATAACCTCGGATATCATAACCACGCAGCCCATGGAACTGAACTCAGTCGAGCAGTCAACACAGTTATCATTATTCCAGGGATTAGTTTGGGTAATGAAGGATGGTCAGATTCTGCCTGGAGATATAGGGTCGACGTTAGCCGCCATCCAAGGATTAGGAATAGGCAAGCAGCCTGAACCAATCTTGAAAGCTAGAAATTTAAAGTGGGCTGTTGAGCCAGAAAGTGAAGAGGAGGATGACCCGGAATTTGAAAAAAAAAAGCCAAGAAGGTTTTTGCAAAATTGGCTATCCCTTACCAGGAGGTAACATCGAGGACTAACTTTTCACCATTCAAGAAAAACATCCTCGATCAAACCTTGCCCAGGCTCGTCTACATACCTTTTTTCAACAAGTACACAGGAAAAGATGATCCTAATTATCACGCTGCTGACTTTAAGAATCGAATGGAAATGGTGGGGGCCACAGAAGAATATATATGTCGATACTTCTCGGCCACGCTAGGTGGACCAGGGCTAGATGGTTCACCTCACTGCCTCCTAACTCTATAGGAAGCTGGGATAAGCTCAGCGACACATTCTACAAGCATTTTTTGGGTTCCGCCCCAACCAGGCTGGTAATAAGGAGTTTACACGAAATTATGCAAGGGCCAGAAGAAAGTCTTCATGATTATTACAATCGTTTCAATGAAGCCTGCCTGGAGGTACGAGACTTAGATTTCAGAACTGCCAAAGAGGCAATGCTAAAGGGCACGCATAATAGAGACCTTAGGAATGTGATCCTTACTAGACATCCAAAAATCCTGCAACAAATGCTTGGCATGGCCAAGGACCTGATCCCAGTAGATGAAATATATTTCAATCGAAGAAAAGAAGGTTGGGGTAGAGAATCAAAGAGGGAATAGACCAAGATTTAACGATAGAAGGTGGAAAGGATGGGGAGGATCCAGTCGAGGCGGATAACTTGATTGAGAAGAAGACCGCCCCAGGCTGAATGCATCTTTGAGACAAATACTAGTAGCTATCAAAAAGACCCCAAAGAGAAAAAACATTCGCTTTTCTAAAATCCTTGATGGATTCTCCTTGGGGCGTGATTTGAACAAATACTATGACTATCACAGAGATAAGGGACATCACACGAATGACTGCAGATCGCTAGCGGACGTAGTATATGAGCTGATCAAGGCTAGTAAGTTTAGCCAGTTCATGAAAGGAATTACCAAGAGGCATGAAAGGAGAGAGGGAAGTGAAGATGAGAGGGAAGAAGACTCGAATAAAAAGTCCGGCAGAACAAAAGGAATAATAATGGTGATTGCAGGAGGACCAGAATTCGAGTCACCCCAAAAGAAAGCTAGAGGTTTGTCTAGCAAAAAGAACAATGTAGAAAGTGAGGTGGAAATCTTGAAGCCGTTTAGGTAAAACTCATTAGTTGAAAAGCAACATGCCAATCCCATAGTCGTAGAAGCAATTATGGAGAACTTCACAGTAAGAAGAATCCTTCTGGATATGGGCAGCTCGGTGAATATCATCACCAAGAGTGTTGTGGAGAAGTTGGGAGTGCACACTCCCGGATTCGAGCCAGATGTTCACCGCTCATTGGGATTAACGGCCAACCCATACAATTATTGGGAGAAGTTAGGTTGGAGGTGGAAATGGGGAGCCTCAAGCATAAGTTCCGCGAGAAAGTAGAGTTTACCATCGTTGTCTTCTCAGTAAGGGTTCAATGTTATATTGGGCAGGCCTTTCTAAACTGAAACTCACATGCTCATCTCCCTAATGGACTTGGTATTTCACATACCAACTACGAAAGGGACTGCGATAATAATAGGCAACCCCCAAGTAGCTCAGGAGGCATACCTAACCTCATTACACAGAGAATCACTCCTGGTGGAAGAGGAGTTGGAGGTGGACTGGCAGGAGAAAATCGAGGCGGTGGAGGAGCTGGAAGAGCTCAAAGTTAGCCCCGAATGTTCGCTAAAAATTGGAAGAAACCTTTGCAACGATGAAAAGGTAGAAATAATTTGCACCCTCACAGACTAACAACATGTCTTTTTATGGTAATCAGAAGATCTTGTGGGTGTCAAACCTGAGGTTATGCAACATGGGTTGAACTTGAACCCAAGTGCCGAGCCGGTCATCCAAAAGAAAAGAAAGCATGAGCCCAAAAGGTAGAAGGCCATTGAAGAAGAGGTAGGCAAACTCTTAAAAGCCGAGCACATCAGAGAGGTCCATTGTCCAAGCTGTTATCCAACGTTGTGCTAGTGAAAAAATCAAGCAAAGCCTACAGAATGTGTGTAGACTTCACTAATGTTAACAAAGCCACTCTAAAGGATGCTTACCCACTCCCAAGCATGGATCAGTTGGCAGACGCAACAATAAGACATGTAGTCTACTCATTGTTAGATGCCAAGTGTGGGTATAACCAAATACCCATGCACCCCGCTGATGAAGAAAAAACATCCTTCATAACCCACCAAGGCACTTATTGTTATACGGTCATTGCCCTTTGGTTTGAAGAATGGGGGAGCAACATATCAAAGGCTGATCAATGAAATGTTTCGAGATGAGATAGGAAAATCAGTGGAGGTTTACATAGATGATATGATAATAAAGAGCAGAAGCAAAGTGGAACATGCATAAGATATCCGAAGGGTTTTCAAAGTATTGCAAGAATACCGCTTGAAACTCAATCCGGAAAAATGCACATTTAGAGTAAAAGGTGTTAAATTCTTGGGATTCATGATTTCTCAACGAGGGATAGAGGCCAACCCAGAGAAGATCGAGGCAATTCTGAAAATGGAACAGCCTCGAACCCTAAAGGAAGTCCAAAGGTTAAATGGCAGAATCAATGCTTTGGGAAGATTTATATCTTTCTCAGCCAAGAGGTGCATGCCTTTCTACAAGGCAATGAAGAAGGATAAACACTTCAAATGGGATCAACCCTGCCAAGAGGCTTTCGAAGAGCTAAAGAAATTCCTGGGGAAACCACCACTCCGCAGCACACCCCAACAGGATGACACATTGTACGTGTACCTGGCCACCATCGACGAGGTGGTAGGAACAGTTCTGATTCAAGAGGAAGGGTAAGACCAATTCCTAATTTACTGCACCAGCAAAGTGCTGAGAAATGACAAGCTTAGATATCTTCGAATTGAAAAACTAGCCCTGGCATTGATCTCAGCCTCCACGTGACTAAGACCGTACTTCCAGGCCCACACAATTATAGTGAGGACCAATTTCCCATTGAAAATGGTCCTCCAACGGCCTGAGACATCGGGGAGACTGGCCGAGTGGGCTATTTGATTGGGGGAGCATGATATAAGATTTGAAAGCAGAAGTGCCATGAAGGCTCAAGTTCTGGTAGACTTTGTGTTTGAACTCGTGGGGCTCGAGCCCGCCAAAGAAATCAAAATTGAAGAATGGGAAATCCTAGTGGATAGAGCATCCTCTCACGAAGGAGCCGGAGTTGGTGTGTACATTCAAGGCCTCGGAAAAATCAGATTCTCCTACGCAGCCAAACTAGCCTTCCCGGCAACCAACAATGTAGCAGAATAAGAGGTAATTATCAAAGGGCTAGAGCTAGCCTGAGAGATAGCACCAGATTGATTATTACTCAAAAGTGACTCAATGCTAGTCACAAACCAGATTAATCAAAACTTCGAAATAAAAGATGTAGAAATGGGAAAGTATCTCTCAAAGGTAAGACATCTTATAGAGATACTACAGTCAAAAGGAGTAGCCTGGAAAATTGAACATATTCCCAGGAAAGAAAATGAGCGGGCCGATGAATTAGCCAAGGTGGCTTCAAGCAAAGAAGAATGGAAAAACCTCACATGCCCGTATGAGGTAATCATCCACCCGAACAATAAAATGGAGGTGAGCTTATTAATAGAGCAGCGAGATCTCGGGTGGATGAAAGCCATCTACGATTACCTTACCACAAACAAACTACCCAATGATAAAATTGAGGCTACCAAAACTGTAAGGAAAGCTATGCGGTTTTCTTTACTAAATGGGGAGCATTATAGAAAATCATACTCAGACGCCTGGAAAAAATGCATAAAGGCTTAAGAAGGAGCCAAAATACTACAAGAACTTCATGAAGGAGACTGTGGCTCCCACCAAGTGGCTGTAACATTAGTTAGAAGGGCAAGCCTCGCTAGCTTTTATTGGGAGTCTATGAACCTGGACGCGGAGATGTACATCAAATCTTGCCATCAATGTCAAATCCATGTACAAAAATCTCATGTTCCTCATGCAGTACAGCGCCCCCTACTGACCGCTTAGCCCTTTACAACATGGGGAATTGACATTGAGGGACCTCTTCCTAAAGCAAGCGGACAAAGAAAATGGATCCTTGTGGCCGTTGACCACTTCACCAAATGGGTCGAGGCGGCCGCTAGATTTTGTCAAAAAGAACATTATATGATTCGGAGTACCACACTGAATCATCTCAGACAATGGTACACAATTCACATCCAGCAAGTTCCAAGATTTCTCCAAAGAGTTAAATATTGAGACCCACTTTAGCTCAGTGGCTCACCCATAGACCAACAGCCAGATGAAAATTACAAATAAAACACTCTATCAAAGAATAAAGAAAAGGGTGATGGAAAGAAAGGGAGTTTGGCCGGATGAGTTGATTAATGTGCTATATGCATACCGAACGACCCCGTGCACATCTACCGGAGAAACACCTTTTTCAATGGTATATGGGGTCGAGGCGGTTCTACCCATCGAAATTAATCCTTCATCTGACCGAGTGGCCTACTACACGAAGAAAGAGAAAGACATCAACATGAGATATCATCTTGACGATCTACAAGGGAAATGAGAGAGGGCGTGCATCCTTATAGCCACCTACAAAGCTAGGATCACGAAATACCATGATAGGAAAGTCAGAGAAATCCACCTCCAAGAAGGCGACATGTTCCTTAAGGACGTAACCGCCTCACAGGTGCGAGAGGGAAAAGGTAAGCTGGGGGTGAATTGGGAAGGCCCCTATAAAGTTTCACAAGTCATCGGACCAGCAACCTACAAGTTACAGATAATGGAAGGAAAGGAAGTCCCAAGAACGTGGAACATAGCAAAGCTGAGGCCGTATTGCCTGGCTTACGTCTCTTAGAGGGATCCAGGTACTCTTTTCTGAGGCCGTATTGCCTGGCTTACGTCTCTTAGAGGGATCCAGGTACTCTTTTCCTTTTATGGGCTTTTTCCCAATGGGTTTTGTCCTAAAGGTTTTTAACAAGGTGGCCCACCCTTAGAAGAGGTAGATGACTGGATACGTAGAATTCCTGGATGTACTTTTTAATTCATTCAATAAAAAGTAATTAATCTCAAAACGTGCAAATTTAAGTACTGATCATACTTTGAGATTGCACAAACAATAAAATGAAAGCGCTTAAAACACTTAGGCAGCCAAAAGGCATAAGACCTAAATACCATAAAATGGCAAACATAAGGCCATTGAGGTAGTTCAAATGCATAAGACCTAAATACCATAAAATGGCAAACATAAGGCCATTGAGGTGGCTCAAACGCATAAGACCTAAATACCATAAAATGGCTAACTTAAGGCCATGGAGGCTGCTTAAAAAGCATAAGACTTGTATTATTAAATGCTGAATAAAAGGTGTGAGCGGGCGACACGGAGCGGTGGGCCGAGAGCGCGCGGGGTTCATAGGCGCGGTCCACCGGGGTGTTTTGAAGACAGATGAAGGAAAAGCACCGGGTCTGGGACCCGGAAAAAAAGGTTAAAAAGAGAAAAAGGCGAAAACGTTTAAGATCGGTTCGAACCCGAATCCGCCATCTCTCAGTGTGGAGTCGCCACCTGGATTAGCTCTTTCCAGGAATTAGAGTCCTGTGAGGCTTAACGTCCGAGGGACGGCCCACCAAGACACAGAGATTCGTTTCCGGGATAAGTTGCTTATTTCTTAAGTGATCACAATATATTACATCTACAGAAAACCGTTTTCTTTCAATTGTGCATATTCGCACTTATGTCATTTTTGAAGTTAAATGCA
>CATIWQ010131237.1:0-10135 GCA_949673415.1 Euphorbia schlechtendalii | reverse complement strand
TTTGTAACTTAATCAAACATTCCGTACCATAAGTAAAGCAACTTCGTTTTCTCCCTTTTTATTTTTACTATAAATTTACTAGTTACGTTTTGATTGCATCTTTGTAGTTAAAAAGACTTCTAAAAAGACAGATTTACAGTTCAAAAAACAAAACTCAATGAAGATGATTATAAATTGACTAATCATGTTATTAATACATTGATTACCAAAAAAAACACATTGATTGATCACTTTATATGTTCAGGAATATCTTCACTTTTTACGTATACGAATAATTAAGCAATAAATATGGGAAAGAGCATTCACTGATCCGGTCAATTAAGTTTGATCTGAAAACTCATATAATAATACTAAGTTTTGAAGAAGATGGGGACAAGCATTCAATGCGGTTGACACAAATAAATTACTAATAAATTATTATTTCAATCTAGTAGTTTCATTTTGGTAATTATTATTTTTCATATTTGTCTCCCTCCAACACCTCAATTTATGCATTAATTTTAATTTTAGTTTTCCTTGCTTTATAAAAGAAGTCTAAACAATTTATAAGTGTCTATTATGTTTTGGAGAACGATGAAAGAAGCTGGGTAATTTAATTTCAATGAAATTTTGGTTTAAAATAATGAAAAGGAAAGTAATGTATTTCCCTTGTTTTGTTTCAAAGATGTAAATGATCAACGAATATTATGTGAATGTTAAGCCAAATTAAAAATTGATAATATAGTTTTTCTTTGATAAAATACATGTATAAAAGAAAATGATGGATATATTTCATAAAAAAAGTTATAAATAAAATTCATAATGATATAATTTATTTAGGTTTTTTTAAATGAAATCGAAACCGGAAAAATTGTGTTCTAATTTTATTAAAAAAACATAACAAAAGAAAAGGAAATAGTAAAACCACAATTGCAAGTTACAAAAAAACCCATCAAAATTAAAAAATAAACAACCAATGTAGGAGAGCGTGTGGGGTCTATTTAGGATGACTTATTAATTAATTTGTAAAAATGGAGCTTAATGTATCTCCATCCCTAAACTTGTCCAATAAAAGTTGTTATCATCCTGAATTTTGAAATGTGATAGATAGTCTCCTATACTTGTTTAAAACGTGTTACTTTACCCCCTCGAAAAAAATCGGTTTCAACAACAAGAAGATAAAAATGACGGGCCAAGAATCGATATAATATTATGATTAATTGAAGAAAATATTTAGAATAGAGATGAAGTTTTGAAGGAGACGGAGAACATATATTAGGGATTTTGAATGATAAGAATTAGAATGTTATGAATTTTTTTATTCATTTTCTATTTCATAACATACTTCACGTGCGTGTATTTTGATAGTCATCCACATAGCAAGCCAGGTCAGCACAAGGGGATAAAATAACATGTTTTAGACAAGTACATGGGACTATCTATCACATTTCAAAGTTCAAGGTGGTAACAGTTCTTTTTGAATAAGTTCAAGGGATGTAGATGCATTAAACCAAAAAAAAATACTAAACTTTTATTTACTTATGGGTCATTGATTAAGCTGAAGTTCGGTGACAAGTCAAAATATGGCATACTGTAATAGTAAAATGATAGATCCCTAAATCAGAAATTCAAATTTCTAATTTTGATTCCTTTTCCATATAAGTGTGTCATCATTATCAACATGATACATTTTTATTGTCCGCAGACTAGAGCTAATGTAGCGTCTTGATATCAAGTTAGATACAGTCTTAACTTGGCAATGTCGATAATCTGACGCTACATATCAATGGCGGTAGGGGAGAATAGCTTTATTGACACTGATTGAAAGTATCTGGAAAAGTATTTTCCAAATTTGGATTTTAATAAAGTGTAAATTTAACCAATTTTAATCATGTATACAGTTTTAATGGTTGAAATTTAATTTTATTGTAGATCTCATATACAACTAAAATTCAGTATCAACCATTAAAACTGGATGAATGGTTGAGAATTGAGAATATTAAAATTTACAAATGTAACAAGTACCAAATTTAAAAAATCCTTATACCTTAAATTTATTTGCACAATTATTCTTTAATAACTGTAACGCTCAAATTTCGATAAACTCTCTATGCAATTTACTAAAAGTTAAATTTTCTTCAGAAAAATAAAAAAAAAATCACTCCACCCACCCGTGATTTGAATCTATCACACATCTAGATTACAAATTCAATATTAACCATAAGCTAAGACATTTGCCAAACTCTTTATAACCCAAAAATGAATTGATTTTATTTCGGTTTTGTGTGGATACTGATTTACCAAGTCATAACATAACAAAACACTAGCATGCATCAAACATGTGCTAATTTTTTAACACATTAACTGTGACAAATACTTGTGCATGTATTTGGACATATTGAGCATAAGACATATATAAACCAATAGTCATGTATTGCGGCTGGACGGCCTAGCTTGTGAAAATTTCATTTTTGTCTTTTGGCAATTGCAACACACAACTATCCTTTTTCAAATGTTGGTCCACTCTGATATTATGAATTTAGGTAAAATGATTCATTAGTCCTCGCATCTTTTATCAAATTTGCAATAACTAATCAATTTTTCAACACATTAACATATAATTTATTTTTGTTAGTATTATACTTAAACGTTTCTTATTTTTATCGTTTGGAGTGTAGTATTTGCTACCAACATGTAACATATACTTTTGCATAAAATCGGAAGTAATCAATAAAGTCCATTTGATATAATTCATATCCTTCAAATTAATTAGATAGTTTTGAAATTTTCTAAAATTTGTGTTGCTGTGAACACGGTCTATCCGGCCAAATGATGAATGCTATATTTCTCCAGGAAGGTCCAAATATATCAAGTGAACTAGAACCTAAATTACTATTCTAAAGTACCCAATAATCAATCTGTGTCAGAAGATTTACGAAATATCAAGTTCTCATGCAATCCATTGATCAACTACATCATCCCGGCATTATGATTCTCGATCATTTCAAATCATTGTAGCCATGTGACACCCCTAACATATGTCTTGTCGATCATTCGACACCTTGGTCAACCTATGCGTCAGTCTACGTACTTGACATGTTACACATGCAAGAAGCCTTTGAAACTTGTCAATACGTGTGTGCATACACATTATACGCAACCCTTTGATCAAACTACTTTGTAACTAGTCTATTTACTACTTCCCAACCCTCCGCTTGAAGCCTTGAGGTTAATAAGTCATGCCAAATCCTTCAAAGCACAGGTTATTTTCGAGTTCATAGGCAATTCCTAATAAAAAAAACTTAAGTTCTTAAGTCACACATTGGGTTTTGTAATTATAGACGATCCAAAATTCACAATCACACAAAAAAAATCAATCTCAAATTTGGTTATATCACGTACCGACTTTCAAGACGTCCTATAATCACAAAAATGTAACCAAAAAGTTAGTTGGAGTTCATCTCATTTTCCTACATTCATTACATCATACTCAACTTTGGTAGGGTTTCGGTTATCTGAAGTTTTCACAGTAAGAAAAATGTTAGTTAATTTAATAAAAAGGTGGTAAAATCATACATTTATAATTTTATTACTATTATTCACATTACTATATTACATTCATGTCTCGTAACATTCATTAAATGAAGTTCTCGAGAACGTGCAGGAATCTAGAATTCGACGATAGAAGAAATTCTCTGAAAATGAACCTTAACCTCAAATTTTAATATATCATTGTTATTTCACTAACATTTTCTTTGATTTTTCCGGAATATAATATTTTTATATTTCTGTAAAACTTATTGATTGAGAAGTGAATTTACGGGAAGTCCAAAAATTAGGTTGCAAATGGTTTTCAGTTAAAATAATTCTTTTTAAACTCCTCAAAAAACATATGAATAATTATTTTGTCCAGACTCTGGTACACGGGTATAGAAATCCTATTTCATTAAAAATATAGTTTATTGGCTTTCTTTTAAAAAAAATTACGACATTTTCACTTATAGATGAATTTCCTTAAAATTAATATACATTAAAAAGACTACATCTATACATTTTCCGTAAAGAACAATCAGAAGAGTTCCACAATCATTATAATCTCTAATATGAATCATTCACGAAAAAACCCTAAACAGTCGGAAAGCAAGACCGCGCATCCGAATTGTCATCGCTCAGAGTTCCGTACTTAACATATACAATAATGCACAAGAGATACATGTGTAAAGTTTGGGGTCAATGTTATCTTAGCAAAAAGAGAACAAATACTAAAAAATTTATCAATAAGCCAATAATGAAATATGTAAATATTAAGAGGCCAGGAAAGCAAATTACTTTTTTCTATTACCTTTAAAATTATTTGGATGAGATGGATCATAAGTCAATCAATTTATAGCATATGTTTGTTTTGTTGAGGGACCATTGCCCTTTTTTTCTTTTATACAGATTGAAGAAAACAGAAGATGAAATAGCAACTTTATTGAATTGACATTTTAATTAAAAAATAATAATTTCAATTAAAAAGTTGCTACGGTATGTTAAAATATCGAAATAAATTCTTTCTTGAAGTTATTTTCATTTATTATATTTATCACACTTTTCCCATCAATATGGATATGAAAAGTTTTCCAATCCTTCGACAAGAAATTCTGTAATGATACATGCAAACAGGTTTGACCGTCTAATCAATGTAAATTAATCAGCTGTTAAGTATACTTTCTTTTATTGAGTTATTTACTATTACATTTTATCAATTTTATCGATTTTGTTAAAAGTAAAGTCTCAACTCTTAAAAACAAAGATTCCGCAAAAATGTCTACAAATCTCAAAGAAAAAAAATCTTCATTACCAAGCCCATTATCACCGTTGATCAATGATGTGATAACTGATCTAATAATGAAAAGATGAAAAATAAAATTTAATTTATTAAAAATAAAGTTACCGTATCCCACAATTAATCCTAAAATCATATATCGTCTATCTCCTAAATTTTAAGTTTTGTTTTTATATTTGATAAAAACAATCAATTTTCACTCTTTCTTTTTTCCAGTTTGGACCCAATGGATAACATGTGCTGCCAAAACACATGGAATAGTTGGGAGAAAACTATTTTAGTCCGATGTGTAACTGTTCTCCACTGAATTTGAAAAATTAGCTCAATCATTTAAGAGGTTGCATATCGATCCATCTACATATCTGCTAATCATATATGAGAAGGGAAAAATTGAATATTCAAGATTATTCAAGTATTATCGATATATTATAGATAAAAAATACAATTTATTCAGATAGTACATATAATGGTGTTACTTTACACGTATTGCGAGTCAAATTGGTGTTGTGTTACATAATCTCACTATCAAATCCTGTAAAATATCTTTGTTATAAGCAAATTTGTTAGTAAATATTTTCGTGTTATTTCATACATTTCTTTTTGTTAGAAATAAATAAACAGATAGATTGGGCCTTGAAAAAATGATCAGGACCAGACCACAGATGGGTTATGGATTACCATACCTACATCTTTGCTCTAAGCCCAACTCATAGAGACCACCACATCTTTATCATTATTTGTGTTTTTTGATGTTACTTATATTTTTATTAAATTTTGCATCACTCATTTCAACGATAACAGATGTAAGAAAAATAAAAATGATTAGAAAAGATATACAGAAATGCTACTGAAAATGCATAATATATTTGTAGGGCTTTTATGGGCATCCTATAACAATTGTGATATATGATTGTCGCAATAGGTTAAAATTGCCCGGTCATTGATCTACAAGCTAAAAGCAAATGGGTTACCATTTTTATTCCTTTGCTTGTGAAAAGGATTCATTTTATACATGAATTTAAGAAATTCATTAAAATGTAGTAATTAAATATTATTTCACTCAAATGTCCAAAAGATGCTTATAAAAAAATAATTTTTTATTAGATAAAAAATATACACTATATTGAATAAAAAATTATATTCTGAAAACAACATAGTTACAGGAGTAAAAAAAGTAATCAAACAAGTGTTATACAATATATTACAATACCAATATTGAAACCTGTGAAAAAAAAATCTGTACTTTTCTATCAGCACCATTTAAAAAGCGGTACATGTTTCACAAATTTTGAATGATTGTTTGTTTTAAATTGGTCTCACATATTTTGTTTGAACAATAATAATTTTGTTGAAGAAAACAATGTCAATAAGACCACAATGAAACGTCGTAGTCATTTTGATAGCAAGTCCACTCCCCATCAACACAAATTGGAGGAGACAACATTAGACCTTGTGCCATTTCATCAATTAACATCGGCATTTCAAATATTTCTTCTTCATCAATAAACACCCCTTTAGTTTCTTCATTACTCACCCAACTTTCCGCACTTGATTCCTCAATCTCACTTTGATGACTGCCCCCGAATTCCTCCGGCCGAAACATCTCCGCAGCCTCCCCGGCAACCCTTCTAATCTCCACTGAGTCACCGGTCTCCGGCACCGGCAATTTCCAAGCAGAATCAGCAAAATTCAGGCAAGCTGATTTTCCCCTGAGAGCCAATGCGGCTACATCATGAGCTCTAGCTGCCATTTCCGGTGTGGGATAAGTGCCCAGCCAAATTCGCGATTTCTTGTTTGGTTCTCGCAATTCGCAGACCCATTTATCGCCGTTTCTCCTCCGGACACCTCTGTATATCGGATGCCGAGTCTCCTTGAATATCTTCCTGCCGGCTTTCTTTTTCGGCCTGTTAATCGCTAAACATATTTCTTCGTCGGAGCTGCTATTACTGCTGCTGCTGCTGACATCGGAGAAATAAAAATCCATGAAATTGACTTTGTAACTGACAAAAACTGTAAAGGGTTGAGCCTTTTTCGATTGCTAAAATGGTTTGAGTAGTTTGAAGTCAAAATGGATATAAATAGAATTCGGAAACTGGATAAGATTTTAACACGTGTATATGCCAGTTGGCGGCCCACGCTTCATACTGGGAATTTCTTTTATTTTATTTCATTTATCACTTTCACACTGCTGCTACTTGATATATTAATATGTAACATCTTGTAATCGGCCAATTATTAACGAACACGTGAGCAGACAAGTGTAAAGATTCAGTAGTTGACTGGTATTGCTTAAGTTTTGACTTGCTACGTAGCTTCCTTTATCCTTTAACAATTAGTAACAAAAAGAAGGAAATGGGTCCGAAATAAAGAAGGCTGAGATGTGTTCCCTCCGTGTGGCCCAAAGTTTCTTATTTAGTCTTTACACTTGGCTACATTTGTTTAATTAAATAATTGGTTAGTCTTTGATATTTTTATTTTTTAAGTGTTTATAATTTGATTTGGAGTATTATGTGTCTCATATTTATATTAAATCAAGATGGCTAATATCCAATTCGATGCAAAACCAAAACAACTGTAAGGAACTGCCCGTGGTTTTTTTGACCCAAAATATTTACTATGATTCCGAGGAAAAAAAATAGAAGATGCATAATCAAATTTTTTTCATCCATATCAATAATTATTAATAATTTAATCCATTTTTTCACATCAATTACTATATGTTTCAGTGTTTAGTTCTTGTTACTCAATTATATATTTTCATATGATAGAACTATCAAACTTTAAAAGCAAAAATTCTTGCTGCAAAAAATATATATGGCGTAATATATAGCATTTGGGAGCAGTAAAAAGCCAATATATATTGCTTCTTAAGTTTTCGCTATTATTATACTATTTTAAAGTATGACAACAACTTAAATGTGTGATCTTATATATATATATATAAATTTTGTAGTGAAATCTAGCTATTTATACTTTAAAGCAAATAGTTAACACATTAAAAATCTCCAAATTATCGATAAAAAAAATTTTCAATTCAATATTGATAAAACTGACATAAAAGATATTACTCATAGTACATTGGGAAAAAAATCCTTTGTCCCCATGCCTGTCCCTCCAATCAAAAACTGCCACGTGTCAATTTTTATTATATTTTAAATAAAATAGTAGGAGAGAGAAATTAATAATTATTAAAATATAATAAAAATTGACACATGACAGTTTTTTATTAGGGGGACAGGCATGGGGACAGAGGATTTTCTTCCGTACATTAGAACTGTGAATATATGACTTGAATGTTTACATGTGCCATAAATGGAAAAAACAAAAAAGTATAGGGGCTGAAGGCACCAAAATCATAATCAATTGCACAAATTAGATAGTACATGGACTAAATGGTAGCTTTTAACATCCCGTGTGGGCTTTTGCCTTGTAGTCTCCATTTGGTACTTGGTAGGTGCTTTTAAGGAGGGAAACAACAGAAATATATTGAAATTCAACTAATAAACACAATGAAACAGCTTTATATGATAAATTCAAATGGCCACTCTGATCTTATTTCAAGCTGCAGGAAATCAATCTAAATCAACTCACACGATGTTCAGCAATTAACAATATTATACGTATATAATTCTAGGAATAACTGGTTCATATCTCAAACATGTGTTTTATTATGTTATACTTAACATTTTTATATACTAGTGTGGTTATTAAACTATTTTTCTCTATATATTGAATTTAACTGTTTTATATTGTCTTATTTGTATATATCTCATTTCATAATTTAAAATGTCACAATTAGTGAAGTTGTAGACATATACTTCAATTTCAAAAATTTCAAACAGCTGGGTCATACTATCTCTACTGCGGCAAAATCCCGTTTCAAAAACCATATAAACCAAAATTTCTAAGATTTCTTTTCATATCATATGATTTTTTTTACAAGTGACTTTGTTTTTTTTAAAACTATATGTTACTTTTCCAAATATTATAGAAGAATTAAATTTCAAATCATTAATCTAATAGTAATAACAATAAAAATAATATAAAAAAAAATTTCACTTTGAAAAAATAAAGTCAACTTAAAATGTATCATGTTACATATATGCCTGCCTAATTTATGATAGTCTATGAGAAAATTATGTAAAATGAAAATCAATTATTTTTGTGGAGAAAGAAAAACAAGTAATTACTTGAACTTGTAATATGTAGCTGGATAACATTTTTGGCGAGGCAGAAACTATGAAATTGTTGCCATGGCATTGGTAGTACTGGTAATAGGCTATTAAGCAAGTAATAATTGAAATCCAAATATCATCCAAAAAAACAATACAATAATTGAAGTCCAACGATGGACACAGTCACACACGTATATTACTATGTAATTAAATTAGGTTGGTCCATCTATTATGTATATATTCATCAAGTATCAAATCAAACCGCCCATATCTCTACACAAATTTTAATTTTATTAATTTCAAAGCGATCATTTTCGGTCTTTCTCGTTTTGTCTTTGTAATTTAGCATTTAATGGAAATTAGCAGTGATAGACATGGAAACACGAGCCACTTCAATGTCCAGTCCACATAGTCCACGTAAGGTGTAAATCATTCAATAATGTAAAGGCCAGTCGGACCACTAAACAAGTGTTGCACCAACTTCAGAGACCTAATTTCAACGATGACCAATGTAAACATGATAAAATTAGAAAAAACTAAAGTTAATGACAAATTATAACATTTTCAAAATTTTGACAAGGAAATGACCTACTCTACTTTGGCTCCTCATGTTTCTGTGTTTTACAATTCAAGAACACATAACATTCATCTGTGTTTTAAAAGAAGTTAAACGCTAGTCGGACGATTAGAACCTCCAAAAATTTAGGCAATGATCAATCGAAACCTAAACGAGAATTAGACGGATTAATATTTTAAATTTTTTTAAAATTTATTAAAAATTTAAAATAATAAATTTAACCACCACATAATTTTTTATATAATAAAATTTAAAATTCATGTAATACAATTTTATAAGTTTTGACAACATTTTTCTGATTTTTGACTTTTCTTGAGTTTTGACAATTTTCACCTTGACCGTCCAATTATATAAAATCGTGGCGGTGTCCAAAATCCGCGCCTACGCAACCTCCTTGACAGCCTTTTACAAAAGGCGCATTTATATTGCAATCACAAGTAAAATAAAATATTATCAAAATTTGAACAAATCTCAAAAAAATTAGCACACAGTGAATAGCCTCTTATCTTTCAGATGCTCCTTCATTCTCAACCTGAAATATCAACAACAATTTCTGTGAGACAATATTTCGAATCG
>CATIWQ010131235.1:0-29652 GCA_949673415.1 Euphorbia schlechtendalii | reverse complement strand
GCTAGGATGCTATTCTTTGCGAATATCGAACAAACGAATATTGAAGAATGAAAACTTTTATTGATAAGTGATTTGCAAGTACACTTATACAACAATTGCTCGAGAATATAGAGAAATCTAGTGATCGAAACAAGGATTCGAATCACTTGAACATTTTCTCGCTAACACTTATGAACGTAGCGAATTCTCTATCTATACACACACTATATGTAACCCCGATCTTCTTGCCACATCCACTCTACACTGTGTTGCACGAAATTGTAAGGTTTGGAACCCTATTTATAGAGTTTGAAGGGTTGTGTATATCCATACGAAGAGTCACGTCCATTGGTGAAAGATTGCATCACTTCATTATGATTGGTTGAGAGGCTTCCATCTAATCCACAATGGATAGGCACTTTTTCATGATTGGTTGATTTTTTATAAGTGTCTTTTCGTTGGTAGTTGATGGCGGTTGATCATGCTTATCTGGCGGTTAGTAGTTAAAAAGATAAAACAAGAAAACCGTCCAAGTCGCGACCGCGATATACATGTAGGACCGTGAATCTTTTATTGGCAGAATTCTATTCTAAAGAAGAACAAGTTGCGACTGCGAATGATTGTCGCGACCGTGAATTTCATTTTTCTTCAGAATTCTCCTTGCAACTTCACCGATCTTTGACAGCTTCGATCTTAAGCCAAATCTTTAAGTTCCACGCATCTTTTTACACATTTTTCACTCTTTTTTTTATAGAATGCCATTTTAGATCATTTTACTCCCAAGATTTACCTAGAATCTGCATTTGCATCAAACACAACTACATACCATGTGAAATCTTTTATATGAAGTATAAAAATGACTTAAAATATAGTGTTTAGTGTGTAAAATTAATATGATAATAAGTGTAATTATATACTTATCAGGATATATATCCATACTCCGACAAATCGTGAGATCGATCTGATTCGGCATTCGAATGCGACATTCTTCCATCTTGGGCATATGGAAAAGGTAAGTACTGAATTCATTTCTGATTTACGTTTTCCATCAATCTATACAGAAATGAAATAAAAAAATAATGAAATAAAAAAAGTTAACATGCATTGTTATACAATTTTTTCATTAAAAATTCCTGATTAAGTTAATTTTAAGCCTTATTTGGAACAAACGAATTCCTTAAAATTTCAGGGATCTTATTTGTAATTTGAAATTGGTTTGCTTGGAATGATCATATTCTTGGATTTCAAATTCTAAAATCGAAATCCTATGAAAATCAATATGCCTTGATCAAAACTCACCAAATTAGGTGGAAATTCCAAATCCACAAATTGAAAAAAATGTTCATTTAATTCCACAATTTTAATTGCATCATACCAATTGATGAAATTCATCTATAAGAATTCATTTAGAAATGAATATTTGAAATTACTTATTCTATTTATGTTTAACTTCATGTATTTTCCAAATTCGATAGATATAATATAATGACATCTTATATTACTGAATGTGATTATTATTGCATGCAAACTATTTTATAAACATGGATGGATAGTAAAAATGACATATTTAAATATTCCCTTTAGTTGTTTTTAACGTTTTTAAACTTAAATTTTGTTTCTATTTGATTGTCAATTTAGGTTATTAATATAATTTTTAAAAATATCTTTTAGTTTAATTTTGTAATAATTAAGGATGATATTAAGTATTGACTTAAGGTGATACCGTCTACTAAATATTGTCGTTTTAAAAGGATTTCAATGTTTACTTTTTATTGTTATTTTGTATTTCCAAGATATTTTTTTTCTAAGTTTTCTATTCCTACCCTTATTAATTTGTTCAACTTTCAAGATAATTATATTTCAATCTCAAATAACAAGAAAAAACTATAGGTCAAATTGTTTTTATTGAACATGTTAATTAAGCCTTGAAAATAGAATAAGACATTTATAATAGGGTAAATTAGTATATCACCTTATTCGGTTAATTATTATCTTAAAAACTGTAAAATAATTAAAACGATAATATTTAATCGACGGAGAGAGTATTAAAAAGAAAAGGGAATATCGTGAACGATAAATTAATCATTTTATCGTTATATAAACATGTTATCAATTTTAATTAAAAGTTTTGACATTTGTTTAGGGACTAGTTTAAATTTATTATACGTTATATACATTGCTAATTTTTCTTTTGAAATATATTGATCACTCAACGCCATCTAGCAACGACACAGAAACCACCATGGAGGAAGGTCTCTTTCAGCCTCCACCAATCTCGGTTTAGTTATTCTTCTTTCTCTGCTTCAAACAATAGTTTCATTCCATTCGTAACACTCCAATTTTCCTTTATTTTCCCTCTCTACTTCTTTAACTTAATCTCATATAGCAGATTCGGATTCTTTTCGACGTATCTGATTCGGATTCGAGACACTTATATGTTGCCAAATTTAGTTTCTCTGCTTGGTGTCAGTTAGAGTTTTACGATTGTGGCTCTCAGAGGCTTTGATTTTAAGTGGTTTGCTCCTATTGTTTCTTCTTCATTTCAATATTATTTACTTTTTCTTCTTCTCCTTCATCTTCACCATCTTCTTATGTGGAAATGGGTTGATGCAGGTATGATGGTTTTTTCTTGTCGATATTGGCAACCAATGTGTATCCTTTTATATTTACATTTATATAATTTCGGATTCACTTTTGATACTCTTCGACTGATTCGTATTTTGGTATGTAAATTTTCTTGTTTCTTTATAGTATTGAATACTTCAATTGATCTTATTGTAGCTTTAATTGGTTTAGCATTTCTCTGATTTTAGGTTGTTTTAGCATTTCAGTTTACTTTGTGTTCTTTTGCGCATGTTAGATTTCATTTTCAGTCTTTAATCTGTAGCAACTTCTCTATATTGCTTGAAAAAACCGTTACCATGTGGATTTCTTCGTTTTTCTTCTCATTTCTTGAATTCGGCAATTTCTACTTCATTATTTGAGTATTAAAGTGTAACTGAGTTTGTATGTGTTCATTTTTTTGCAAATCCTTTACAATCCTACTTAGAATCATTGTGACAATCAATTGGAAAAGATATCATCTTTGTACATACCCTTTACACATATGGATTGTGGTTAGTCTTCCCCATCTGACCTACTATTCGATTGAATGTTTTATTTGGATTTACATCGACAAATGGGCTACTCATATATGTCTTTATTGTGTCAGGTCGATTATACAACTGTTTTTGTTTTTCGCTTGTCGATGTTCATAGATTACGGACTTATCGCTAGAATGGGTTTGTAAGTCCAATAAATTTTTTTAAAACTATAGATAATTCACCCTTTTGTAAATGTTGTTGCCTCAGTTTTTAGGTTTGTGGATGGTTATTTTTGTACTAGCAAACAAAAATTTCCATGTTCTCTGTCATCTTTAAAATCTGTTTACGTGAAACCTCTAATGTTTTTGCAGTGCATGATTTCGGTTACTCTTGCTCTTGGAATATGCAATCAACAAGCTGAAGAATATTTACCTTTTTCTTCATTATAATTTCAAGATCCTGTTCTAATCTTTATTGTGCTCTATTTTCTGTCTTCTATTGAATAACTGGTCTAATAGGGCAGTCAATACTGTTAGAAGTACTTCAAAACACTTTGTAATATAGAATGATATCTTGTAAATTAAGTTCTTTCATTTTATTGTTTTCATTGTACATGCTTCTAGGGATTTTGGGTGGCAGCAGAGATATGCCCGATTTTGTGGAAGGTTAATGGTTGTCTCTATTCTATCCTTGCTACTATATCCGTTTCTTTTGGGCTTGGACTGTAATCGGCACACTATCGTTCACATCTGCGAGAAATTGTGTAAAGTTCTTTCCTCAATACTCATCTATCAATGAGTCATCAGTGAGAATGTACTTAATGAAGGAAGTTATTCTTTTTGCTTCTTTTAGCTTCCAGAATAAGGTAAGAAATGGGGTTTTATTATCTGGTTGCTTTTCATCTATTGTGGACTAATCGGTTTTGCCTGCATAGTCCAGCAATTATTGGACTTTTTTAGTTGTATCTTGCTTTGTGGTAGTCATTAGTCACTCCTACTATATTTTTCATTGTATTTGCATCAATACTCTACCTTATCCATGCTAACATATATGCATTGTTTCTTGTTGATTCCCTACTCATCCTTGTGGTAGTATTACTTACCTTGTTTTGGAGGTGATCATGCATTTAATTTGTAGAGTGGTGTATTTTAAATGGGTGTCTTTGGGAGTGTTCCTTTTCCTTTCTCATCCTGCAAATTACACTCTAAGACCATGGTTAAGCTAAGGACTTATATGACTTCTAGTGGAACCATGTAAGGTCATGAAAGAATGGTTGTTTATCTTATAAAGTAGTTTCTCTCATAATATATAGTTCTGATATTTACATTACGGGAAGGTTGTATATCTCCAACTAGCAAAAGGATCTTCCACAAGATCCTCGAGTCCACTTCCAAAGTCTGTTACAAAGCCATTTACTTCTGAAGTTGAGAAATGAAGTCGAGGCAGAGAGAAATGAAGAGAAGGACGTGACTATCGAGGAAGCAGCAGAGGAAGGGATGAAAAGCGTGATAAATTTTCTTAAAGAAAAGATAGGTCTGAAACTAAAAGCATTGAATGTCAACGCCGCCAGCGAGGAGTTGCTAGATGTAAATGATGCTGTAAAGCAGTTGATGCAAGAAGATGACGAGGATTTTGAAGACGAAACTGATAATTTGGAAGAAATTCAGCCAGATGATGATTCTCTTGAAGGTGGCAATGATCCCTTAGATGAAGGAAAAGATTTGGATATGAAGCTTTTAATTGACGACGATATTCCTAGTAAGGACGAGTATGTGCGACTTCCTGCCGAAATTAAGGACGAGTATGTGCGACTTCCTGCCGAAATTAATGACATGGAACAAGATTCTTTTGTACTTCATATACCTGGTAAAAGTCTAGATTATGAGAGTAGAGAAAGTAAGGCAGCCAGGTTAAGAGCGGCTGCCATATTAGTTAAAGGCGTATCTGAGCTATTGCCTCCAGAATTTGCAAAAGCTTTACGGAGTGCTGACAAAATATTCTCCGAGGTATGGTTGCGTTCAAATACTACACTAACGTGGCGCTTGATTCGCAGAATGGCTGTTGTATGGAATAGAGTAGAAATGAATTGAATAATAATATGAAATATGATAAATTATTTATATTGGATCCATCAAAGCTATTCTTAGCCATTTAACATCTCATGGAATAGCTATTCCATTAGATGTGGAAGGAATTTTATTCCATGAAAAATGGAATAGATAGGAATAATAATGATGGATCCAGTACAACTAGTTTATTGCATTCTTTCATTCAATTTTATTCTGTTTCATGGTTTAGTCATTCCATGAAACAAACATGTCCTAAATTCAAGAAAATTTTTTATTCGCTTTTATCTCCCATTTTACATATTAGAGAAAGCTTTCAACATGTTCATTTTAATCAATTACAAACTGTTTCACTAAAAATATGTCACTTCTGATTTCATTATTCTCCTTTGTTCATGTGAAAATACGCTTAACAAACAAACCTCTGATTTTTCAATTATTTGACTCAAGTACTGCACGAATTGTTATTTTGATAATATAATAGTTTAATAAGATGTTATAAGATCAATTGAATAATATATAGATGCTTAATCACAAGTTAATGAAGCTTGTATTTTAGGATTTGACATATAAAAAAGTCATCTCAGATAAAGTTCGATTCTCTTGTTTATCCTTTTACTTGTCCCGGTTCATAAAAATGTACTTGAGATTGTCAACTTTGCTGTTTTCCAAGCTCAGGAGCAAAGGCGTCTATCTGAGCTCACAAATTTCAGCAGAATTACCACATCTAATAATAAAGTTGACCCATTTGATGGTCAGTCAGATAAACCGTCTTCTTTATTTTCCGTTGCCCATACAAGTAATTGGAGAATAACCATGTAATCTGTCTTGTTGAAGTGTAGGCCTATATGTTGGTGCATTTGGCCCTTTTGGGACTCAGGTAGTACAATTCAGATGAAAATTTGGTAACTGGAATAGTACTGATAATAAGTCCGAGTTCTTGGAGTATGTTGAAGCAGTGAAACTAACCGTGGTTTCTAATGTTCCAGCTGGCAAGGTGTGCTGCATCTTACAAGTATTTGGGCTCCTAATTTTTTTAATGCAAATCTGTACTAATTTGTGTTGCACTATTGGCTTTTTTAGGTGACTTTCCGTGCCAAAATTGGGAAAGGAAGTCGCATTTCTAAACGTGGGATGTACCCGGATGAATTAGGAATGGTATCTATTCTCGACATGCGACATTCTGATTTATTTACTTTTATATTTAAAATTACATGCATTGATTATGAAAGAATATTTTTTATATAGGTTGCATCGTATGAAGGCCAAGGAAGAGTAGCAGAAATAACGGTTCAAAAATCCGCTATGGGTTGACGGCGAACTTCTCCAACTTAACGGACAGGTAACTAGTTTTTGGTCTCGAGATTTTTGCCAACTACTTCCATTTTCATCCATATGAACCCATTCCAATGATATTTATTTTGTTGAACTTTTCTTCGTTGTTTTCCGTGTTTATGTTTAGGGTGTTAAAGGTGCTGATCTTGGTTTCCTTTATGTTGTCGCAGAACAAAGTTTTATGGACCTGTTTACCTGATTGCAACTACCACAGTAAGCCGCGTTTTTTTCGCTCTTAGCAGAAGATGAGATGCACAATCAGTTTTGCTGCAAAGTGCAAACTTTTGAGCCTCTTTACTGTATGATTTGTATTTATTTTTTTACAGAACATTTTCCTTCTTTGCCTTTCTTATATAATTATAGTGAAACTTCTTCGTTAAACTAACTAGTTATAGGGTTTACCATGAACATTGAATACATTATCCATGTTGAGGAGTGAAAAATAGGACAATAAAATGTGTTTTTAGTATAAAAAGACGTAATTCTGTTTGTAAGTTATGGGATGTTAGTAAAAGCAGTTCGGTCCATTTGTGAAAAAAGAAAAGGCATTCTTAATCATGGTATAAAGAATAAAAGATAAGGAGCTAATGTTCCTTTAATTGTGCCTTTTTAAGTATATTTTAATGCAATCAATCAATTGGGGCTAGCATGAACTTTTCATCGACATATTTGTAGTACATGGATTTTTCATGGTTTGTCAGTTAAGCAACTGTTGTCTTCGACTTCTAAAATTGAATTTAATTTAACCGAACATAATTGAACTTAGCTGAATTGAACTTAACTTAATTGAATTGAACTTATTTCAGTGTAAATTTATAACTACATATAATTGAACTTAACTGAACTTAATTGAATTGCAGTTGAAGAGAATAAGGTCTAAAACTATTTTACTTGTACTCTGTAAGTGTTATAGAAATTTCCTAATAGAAAAATATCACCGGTGTCTAGTTATGTATTAGAAGTCGACTAACCCGGTTTTGAAATAACAAATTTGGTGGATTATAATATCTAAAAATCTTCATATGATAACAAAAAAAAAATTGGAGATTTGGATTACTACCTTTCATAATGTCATTTTTCTGATTTTTCAAATTGGTTTAATTTTTCAAAAATGTCATTTTTCTGATTTTTCTCTCTCCAACCAGAAAGTGACATGTGGCATTTTAAGGGAACAAACTAATGTATTTTTGCCAAATTAGGGGGGGACTAGTCTTTTTGCCAAGCTAAGGGGTAATTAGTTCTTTTAAAAGTTGAGTGTGATATCCGATTTTCTAAACCAACTTTAAAAAGGTTTTGATGCATTTTACATATATTTTAGTGAAAGAAAGAGAACAACAATAAATAATAATGGGGTATAGATAACCTCCATTGTAACATTTGTTATAAATAACCCAGTATAAGATGGTCCTTTCATGATAAAAAAAAATATATTCAAAATCAATGGCTACTGATCCTGCTTAAAAATTAATTATATTTCTTTAGCTCTAGGAAAAGATAAGAATTGCATGAATTTTCAAATTCTAATATTTTCCTTTTCCTTTTATTCTCACCATTCATTGTTATCATTTTGTTTTCGTTGTTGCGGTATGTTCCTGATAACTTTTTTTAATGAAAATGTGAGAATTGAGAACTGTGAAGTAATACGTGTGATTAAGTATTATAATGAAATTTGAGTTATCAACAGTTGTTTGTCATATTCTTAATTACGAAATGTAGATAATCAGGCGATTCCATTTCACCAAAACCTACGTATCTTTCACTTATTTTTAAAAACATGTTTGGTGGAATATTTTACCAAAAACATGTCTTGTAATTAGTAACGGTTAACAAAAAAGAGATTTTCAATTTTTAATTACGTCCTTAAAATAGGTAATCTTACCAATTTTAAATTGAATTTCTGAAACTTAGTTAATAAAAATACAATACACCTTAATAATAATATTTGTAAATTTTTTTAAAACCATACTGCTTTTTCTTATTTTAAATCACAACTTTCAAACAAATAATAATAGAATGAATAATTTTCGAAAATTATTTAAATTTTGATGTATAATTCTTAAATATATAGTTAAATTATAGGAATGTTAAATTCATTGAAATACCTCCTCTAATACTATTGTTTAAAATAAAAAAAATTTGGATAACGATTACAAATCACATGACATGTTTTTGAAAAAAAAAATTCACAAGACATGTATTTGAAAATTGAGTGAAACTACAAGGAATGTTTTTTAAGTTTAACTACAAGGCATTTTCTTAAGTTTACCCTCAATTAAACCAAGGCAAAATATATGTTAAGCTTCCTAAACTTGACAACGATTGCTTAATACCCCCCTGAACTTCCAAATGAACGTCTGAGCCCCCTAAACTTGACATAAGTGAACCTCAAACCCCCTAAACTGTTAGACATGATATATGCCCTAGAAGCAATTAGGGCGATACGTCTTTATTATCTATAATGTACAAACAGTTTTGAATTATTAATAATAATTGCATTTTGTTACTTATCAGTGCTTTATTTTAATTGTATATCGCTGGTATTATATATATTTGGATATGTATATGGGTATTGATGAAACAAAGTCTGTGACTAATTTGTAGCGTAAAAGTGCAAGTTGTAGCGTAAAAGTGCAAGGACATAATGGGATCTATGTGGAGTGAGAACTGCACAAATGTGTTACTATGAATAGTCTAAATATCCCTAATCGTAATTCCATTAAGACTGGACATCAATGGACTGAATAAACTAGCATGTGTAGGCTTACTCCTTGGATTAGTTCTAAGCGGCCGATCTCACGAGTTGAAGGTGGTACCTTGAGTTAACACATGAATGTATTCGGGTAATACATTGGAGATCGCCATAACACAGACACTCAGAAATAACTAAATCCATGTGTTGGTGTCATGTCTTATTGCAGTATTAGTACGAGTATCCTCAAACTTGAGATACCGGTTACCTTATGTAGGAGTTGTTATACTTTGGGTCATACTTATTCATACCCTGGAGATCAGGATGACATAGGTGATTACGGGTATAGCAATGATCACATGTTGGTAAGCTAGTAGTCAAGATGGGATCCACCGCTTCCGATAAAGTAATATAATGGAGATGTACCTTATGGCCCCTTGTTGAAGTGACACACTCATAAACCTCTAATCGGAATATACGATTGATGGAACGGGTTTTAGTAAATCAAGATACAAATCGCTGAGTGGTGTTCTTCATGAACAAGTCTAATTCCATGATAGCTACGACTATTACATGAGCTGACATTTAATCCGAGCTCAATAAATTGAATGGTGCTTAACCTAGTGGAAGGAGTGTATTGTACTAGTTACTGCTGCAGAACCGGATCAAGTCACAGGCATGTGACATTCCAAGTATCGGGGGATCATATGTCTTTGCTAGAAAGCTCATTTGATCGTCTAGAGCTATCGGGTTCCATAACGGTCTGGAACACTGAGCCTAAAGGTTCCTAGGCAGGGAGCCAAGTTTAGGTTAACCTCTAGCAGCTCTATACTTTGGGATCCTATGAGGTCACATACTTTGGGTCTTTATCGGACCATGTAAAGAACCTATGGACTGGGTCTGTACCGAAAATACTAGTTGTGAAATCAGTGAGAGGAATTATTTATTGGTTTAACCGAATTAATAATTCAAAGGAATAATGAAAATATAGGGAAAAATAGTCAAAGTGAGCAAGGGAATTTTCCCGTTGCAAGTGGGCCCCGAAAAGAACACGGGTTGTTTGAGGTGGGGCCCGCGCGGCTGCCCTGCGAGCTGAAAAGCTCCTGGGCCTCTAGCACGGGCCGCAAGCCCAAGCTTGTGGCATATGAGGGAAGTCCACTAGGGCTTCTTTCATGTGGCTCGCGGGTCAACCCGCTAGCCACCATGACCCGAGCGGTTGACCCGCTATACATGGGATGGAGTGGTGACCTGCGTGGTTGACCCGCTATACATGGGATGTGTTTATCCTATCCCATGTAGAGTTAGGGGGGGAGTTTAACACCCCCCCCCCCCATTTTTCCCTATAAATAGGTTTCTAGCCTCATTAATTCATACACACCAAAAAAGTTTTGAACTTGTTTTCTCTCTGATTTCTACTCTCCTCTTCTTTTTTTGTGCGAGATCCTCTATGAGTTTCTCCAAACAAATTGAAGAGTTCTTTTAGAAGGCTCAAATTTTAAGTGAGATTTCTGTTTCATATTTTCGGGTTGATTTAGAAGTAGTCTAACAACTGCTATTAATCTACGAGGTTCTACCTCTTCGAGGTTTTGGTCGGTGAAGATCCGTGTGGATTAAGTCATAGAGGCTCTCCTAGTTTGGAAGCTTGTGCCATCAGAATTGCTAAATTGGGAACGTCGCTACGAAAAGAGAGATCAAGGCTGCATCAACTGATAATGCTTTAATATCTAGTTGCTAGGTTTCTTTTATATGTTTTATAAATCTAAAAGCATTTATGAACATTTTAACCTAGATTATAACAATCATGGCATGCTTAGGAGATCATCAAGTTAATTTTAAGTTTTTGAATTTCTGCCTTGCAACCTATGCATGTTCAATTATTGTCTTGATTAATCAACATAAACTTGGCACATGTAAATGTTTGAATCCCCTTAACTTGGCAACATTGAACATTCAAGCTCTTTCAATTAACACATAAGTTTAATCAAATATGTAGTTATGATTACATAATTTTTATGCTCACTCCATTTTCATGAACTAACTAACATTTATATGATCAAAAGGGTTTCAAAGGTTCATTTATGCCAAGTTGAGGAGGCTTGTAGGTTCACTTGCCTAGTTTAGGGGGCTTCAAGGTTCATTTGAAAGTTTGGCATTAGGCAAAAGCTAACAAGTTCAAGGAGCTCAAGATGTATTTTGCCTTAAACCAATGATTGATGATAAAAAAATTTTAAGGGTAAGCTTCAAAAAGGTACCTTGTGGTTTAACTTATTTGTAAAACGGGGTCTGAGGAATTTTTTTTTTTTTTGCTAAAAGGGGTCTGTGGTTCAAACAATTTGCAAATAAAGAATTCTCAATATTAAATTATGTCACGAAAATTGGTAATCTTTTTTATTTTTATCTGAATTTTTACGGGGTGGTCAATAAAAATACAATATACATCACTAATAAATTTTGTAATTTTTTGAATAGTACAAATATTTTTTAATAAATTATGATAAAAAACTTTAAAAATAATAAAAATAAAAATATAGGTAAATTACTCAAATCCTGACATATAATTTTAAAATAATAAGAATAAAATATTAGAATGTTGAAGTATTTGAAATATTCAATGTAACACCACTATCTTAAAATCATAGACCTCATTTTACAAATTTTTGAAATCACAAACCCACTTTTACAAAATGTTAAACCACAAATCCCCATTTACAAAAACAAATTCCTCAGCCCGTTTCACAAAATCAAATAGTACTTTTTCTAAGTTTGCAAAAATTTAAACTATAATAAAAATACAGATTAAGTTTTTGTCCAGTACCGGGTCCTAATGCCTGGCTTCGTGAGAATACCGATTAAATCAAGGCCTTTTTAAAAAAATTTGATTACAAGAAATAAATGTACCAATAATGAAAATATTTTAATATCTTATTGCACAATCCATCCATGTGGTACTGCTACTTTACTAGCATTTTGAATTTTCCTTCCATTATAGATAGCATGTAACACATTTTTCATGATGCTTCAGAAAATGCTACATTCTTCGCTAAATGTAACTTAAAAAGGCGAGATAATATGTTTTCACTATACCAGTAAGGTTAGCATATACAGACTAGGGGTCCTTTTTCATTTTGTCTGTTTCAATTTTATATTTGAAACGATATCAATTCAAAATTTACTGAGCCAAAATTTTGCTTCTAACCTGGTATAATAATGGTGTATTGCATTTACACATTGCTTTTCTCTGTTATTTTCTTAAAAGTTTTCATTTTCGAAAAAAATTCATTTTATCAAAACCTTATACCTCGAACCGAACTTGAGCTTTAGTCAAACCAAATTCAAGCCAAACTCGAGCTTGGTCAAACTGAGCATGTGCAAAGCTCAAGTAGAGATTAAATCGATCTTCGCCGAACTTTAGCCATATATATTAATTAAATTCCCGACAAGTTCAAGCTGAGTTTCAAACTTAAAATTATGTTTTGAATACATGAATAAAATTGTTATGTATTTAAAACTTATTGAAATTTTAAAATATACTCAAATATTACACTACATATATACATATGCATGCTTATTTTTCATAATATACTTATAACAATATTCGTATTTCTGTATATGTTCACGAGCTTGTTAACGAGCCTATTCACAGGTAGTTCGTAAGTATTTCAGCGAGTCGTTTCTCGAGCATGTTCCGAGTACCCCACTATTGATGTTCATTTATTACAACGAACGAAAATTTTGTTCACGACCAAGGTAGTTTATTAACGAGCTGAGCTCGAACGAGCTTTAACCGAGCTGAACATCGAACTATTCACGAGTAGCTTTGTTCATTTACAGCCCTCGTTAGCATGTATATTATAGGAGCGAGTTTAAAGTTAGCCTATGCAGACCCGTATCTGAGCTTGTGCATTAGATGCTCTTTTTCATATTTTGTTCATCTCAATTTTATCCATGCGATATCAAATTCAAAATTTTTTGAGAATAAAATTTTGCTGGTATAAGAGCTCTTTCACCAAGAGCTCTAAACCTAATATAATAATGACGTGTTGCATTTATACACTTTTCTCCGTTATTTTCACAAAAGTTCTCATTTTCTCGACAAAAATCAATTTATCAAGACGTACCTAGTATAAAAATTCTAAAATGTCTATACCACTTTTTTATTAATTTCACAATAGATTCCAAAACTTCGATAACATTAAAGATTGATAAGGAGATTTTTTGTTGTCAAAAAAATTATGGGAGAAAGAAAATGAAGGGAGAAAAAAACGAAATTTCTATCAATCCAATTTTTATCCATAGCCACGTATTTATAGGGATGAAAAATGAAAAAATATTCATCAGATACATATAAAAATAAGTATTTTTCTTTAATTCCTAATATTTAGGATTTGACTCCTAATTTTATTTTTTTTATTCTTTGTTTTTGAGTTTTCTAATCTTATTTTGCCATTATCTAACAAACCGGTTAAATTTTTGACATACCGATTTAGAGTTTTTTGTTCGTTTCATTTTTATCTTCGAAACGTCATCCATTGTGATATACCTTTTTGAATTTTTTTTCAAATGTTTGATATCTGGTAAGAAACTGGTAGGTAAGTGGTATGTAATTGATAGGAAGAACAAGTTGTGTCAAATTTGTTATTAAAATATAGTATGTAACACAAATACATGTCAAAAGTTTATCTTTCTAGCAATAAACAATTATAATCTTAAAAGTAATGAAAATGCATTAGAAAGTGATTACATGTAAAATAAAATCTTTACAAAGTATTGAATCAAAACAGTAATTATCTGGTATGTAATTAGTATGAAACTGGTACAAAGAACAAAAAATGTCAAAACTAGTAAGACTCTGGTAGGTAAGTGGTAGGAAACTGGTATAAAGAACAAGTTGTGTCAAATTAATCTTGAAAAGTAATGAAAATGCATTAGAAAATTATTAGAATATGTAAGATAAATCTCTACAAAGTATTATATCAAAATTATTAGAATATGTAAGATAAATCTCTACAAAGTATTATATCAAAATAGTAGGTAATTGGTATGAAGGATAAAAAATGTCAAAACTAGTAAGAAACTGGTAGGAAGAACAAGTTGTGTCAAATTAATCTTGAAAAGTAATGAAAAAGCATTAAAAAGTGATTACAACATGTAAAATAAATCTCTACAAAAGTATTGAATCAAAACAATAGGAGTATAGTATGTGACTAGTATGAAGAACAAAAAATGTCAAAACTAGTAAGAAATTGGTAGGTAAGTGGTCGAAAACTGGTTGGAAGAACAGATTATGTCATATTAATATTGAAAGTAATGAAAATTCATTAGAAAGTAATTAGAACATGTATGATAAATCTCTATAAAGTATTGAATCAAAATAGTAGGAATTTGGTATGAAACTAGTATGAATAACAGAAAATGTCAAAACTAATAAGAAACTGGTAAGCAAGTGATAGAAAATTGATAGGATGAACAAGTTGTGTCAAATTAATCTTGAAAAGTAATGATAATGCAATAGAAAGTGATTAGAACATGTAAGATAAATCTCTACAAAGTATTGAATCAAAATAGTAGGTATCTGGTATGTAATTGGTATGAAGAACATAAAATATAAAATTTAGAAGTGATTATTACATGTAAGATAAATCTCTATAAAGTATTGAATCAAAATAGTATGTATCTTGTACGAAAAATAAAAAATGTCAAATAAATTTGAATTCAATGATAATTGACAACAGATTTAGTGTCAATCTAGACCTAGTGCTTAGCCTTCAATTGTTCATGCTCAGTCTGCAATTTATCCCATGGTATAAAGTGCTGCTCGGGTTGTTAATTTTCTTTTCTTTTTTGTTCTTAAAATGCGTTTGTAACTCAATTCTAATTCAAATCAAAATCAGATGCAAGAACAATAGCTAACCTAATCAGAATTTCAAATTGAAATAAAAAACTTGATACAAAGCTAGAAAACTGGAATTATGCAGAGAATTTGATAGTTGCAAAGAGTAGAGACTTGAAGAATCTTCGATCTAGAGAGAATCGGGGAGAATCAAAACAAGGAAGACGCGATACAAAAAGAGGAAGCAACTGAAACTTGATAAAATAGTGTATATATAGAATGTATAGAATGAAAAATGAAACTTAAATTTGGTTATACAATGCAAATGATCAGTTGGAAAGTATTTTAGTAAATAAGTTTCACAAACCTTACATTTTTTATAATTTCCCAATGATGTCGTGGCTGCGGGAACCAAACGGGTATACCTGCAAGATAACAACGAGGTTAGAGACTAGGCCGGGGCTGTTCGGCGTAGTCACTTCAATGTCTAAGTTTGTTCTCAAGACACAGGTAAGTAGAAATGTATGTATTGGATGTGATAGAATGCTTACCCTTTTTCATAGCAGCTCTGCCTTATATATGGGCCAAGGTGACCTTTATATTAAGGCAAGTGTTACATTAGGGTTCTTAATGATACCCTCTTTAATAGTTTGCAACGACCCTTTTGACCTCTTCAAAGACTGCCATATGGCTCTCTCTAAGGTTGCCATGTGTTTATGCCTTTGTGGGTGTGAGCGGACGACACGGATGCGATGAGCCGAGAGCGCGTTAGGAATGAAAGTTTCCACCAGGGTTTGTTGAAAATAAAATATCGAGTCGGGGACCCGAAATGTTAAAAGAGGAAACGAAATCGATTTAGATTGTCAAAACCCGAAATCGCTATCGTAGTTTAGAGTCACCACCTGGATAAGCTCTTTCAAGAATTCAAGCCCTGCGAGGCTTAACATCCGGGGGACGACTCATTAAGACACAGAGATTTGGGTTCGGGATAAGTTGCTTACTTCTAATTGGATCATATTAAATTACATCTACAGAATACCTTGTTTCTTAATTTTGTATATTCGAGCTTAAGTCATTTTTGTGTTTATGATATGAATTAACGCGCATGCGGAAAGTGATAAATAAAAAAAAGTGGTAACTAATTGGTGAAAAATAAAACAATTAATTACAAAGCATCGGGGATGTAACCACCCGCCTAATCTATAAATTACATCTGAATAAATAAGGAATTAATATAAAAAAATAAATTGTTCAGTTAAGTTTGTGATAGAGGTCTTAGCATAGTGGTTAAGACGGAAACTGTAGACTCTAAAGGTCTCAGGTTCGAATCACATCCGGGGTGGGTTAGGGATTTTTTTTTTCCATTTAATAATGTAAGCTCAAATGAGGCAAATTTAAAAAATAAATAAATAAATAAATAAAAGATTTGAACAAAAATAAAACAAATTCTAAGTCAAAATTTAAAAGAAAAGAAAAATAAACTCATGAAAAAAGCAACTTTTGCGAATTCACGTCGAAGAGTGCTTTTCGCTCTTTTAGTTTTGAATTTTGTATGAAAAAGAAAGGTTTTTTATTTTAAAAATAATCAGACTTGGAACCTAAATTAATTTTTGGTCTGAGAATATCTTAAGATTTTTGAGAAGAAGATGAAAGAAATAGATTTAAAGATAATTAGATCTGAAACTCAAATTTGATTTATGCCCGAAAATAATTGAAAGGTTTTTAAATAAAAAACAATTGTGTCGTTCTTAAAAAACCAGAACTATTTTGTACCTTTTAGAGAAAAATTTCGGTCATTTTAGAAAAAAAATATATTTTTCTATAAAAAATTTCGTCTAAAAAACTGAAAGATTTCCCGGGGGATTGTTCGCCGGCTAACTGTGGTATATCGCTTGTGCGATGCATATATGCGGTACCTTTTTCCCTTCTATTTCATTTTATTTCTTTGGTCCCTTTTATATTTCTAATTTTTTTTATTTCTTTCGTTTCACTTTCTTTTTATTTCTTTTATTTATTATTTTTCTTTTCTTTTATATATATATATATATATATATATATATATATATATATATATATATATATATATATATATATATATATATATATTATTAAAAAAGTATTTTATTTATTCTGAACATTTAAACATTTATTTAGGTTATTAAAATATTTTAAGCCTTTAAACTCTCACTTAAGTCTTTTAAATATTTTTTTACGGTCCCAAATATTTGTTTAGGGCCCGAAATAATTTTCGGAGAGCTCCCTATTGACGATCATCGGACATTCGAAATTTGTGAGATTCAAGGATTAAATCTCAAAAAGCCATCATCATTGAACACACGAGCTGATACAAAATCTCGTGCTCACAGCTGCCCCTCATGTGATCACTGCTGGTTGTAAAGCTAGTATGATCACACGAAATGGAACTGAGGGATCATGAATATACCTGACCGGTGTGGTTGGTGACTTCTTCGTCCTCGATCAGTGGTGACATGGACCATCCTTTCTGGCGCCATGCCCCACGGGATTGACCGTTTCTTTCTTCGAACTTGATGCCCCTTGCGGGCGGGTTGACCATTTCCTTCTGTAATGTCCCTTTAATGATCCGTTATGAAATAATCAATCGTTTCTTTCTTCGGTTGTAGTCATTGTGTGCCCCTTGTGAGTTGACCTTCAGTTGGTTTTGACTGTTGGAACTACAGGAGTAGGGTGCCTGAATCCATTTCAAAGGCGACACATGGGAGACGGGAATCCAACCGTTTCTTTCTTTGGTTGGTGGATGAGACTGTTTCTTTCTTTAGTCTTTGATCTTGAAAAATTGAGATAACCGTTTCCTTCTTCGGTTATATTTCCTTGGTAGGATGTTGACTTGCTTCCTGTGACAAATCAGAGAAAAGTACAAAGTTAGTACATTTGATTGTGCATGTTTTTATTATTTGATTAAGTTTATGCGGAGAAAAAAATTTTTCAATCAAAAATTAAAACATGATGAAGAACAGAGTTTGATGAAAATTCAAGGTTGTCTCAAAGACCGCTTCGTTGTTTTAGGACACATTTGCGATGCTGCAATGTTGCTTAAAAGGGACCTAGGTAGGCTTGAATTAACTTTAGGCTTGAGTGGGTCATCATCCTTCTAGAGGTGGAGTTTCTTGTTTAACGGGATGGTACTGCCTCTTTTGGCATCGTCTTAACTTACAAGTGACATGATGCGTATGTAATATATGCATGATTTTATGCATAAGCAATATTTATCACATGATGTATGTTCGTCTATTGTAGGTGTTGTTGGCTTCATGGCATGAAGAGTCTTCTAAAGGGCTCCGAGTCGATATCCTCTTGTGTTGGTGCATGGGTGCCCCTAGTATTTGCCTTACTGTCGATGACTCCTTCAAAGTGATGACCATGGGTTTGATGAATCAGAGTCAAGTTCAGAGTTTAGATCTGGTTTGAAGAGGATCCGGACAGTTATTGACCCCGAACCACGTTGGCAATGCTTACTTGGAAGCTTTTTTACCTGAAGTGTTGGAGGAGATAAATGATGCCTTGTGTCCTTCTGCGGATGGGATGATCAATTTGATATTTTTTTGTTCTAATTTATGCATAGACTACCCTTATAGGTTTTCAATACATTGAACATTGTCTTAATTTTTGCCTGGACAGATCTTTCAGGTTTTCAATTTTGCAGACTCATCTTTTCTTTTCTTTTTCTTTCTTTTATTATTTTTTTAATTGAACCATGATATTATGGGATGTTTACTTCCAATATTCTACCATTGGCATGCAAGAAATCGAGATAAACATATGCATAAAGATTGAACAAAAAAAATTCATTGATGAAATTAATAAGGATATGAATGTTTCAAATGATTTGACTCCTTCCATCAATTAGCTTTTCCGATTTTCTAATCGATGTGCATGTTGTTTTCTCTCGATGTCCTAAGTTTTTCCTAAGTTGTCCTTTTTAATTTTTCAACTCAGTGGACTATTTGAGGCCCTAATTTTTTTCTCATCTAACAGAGTGCTAATTGACAGGCTAATAACAAATTTATTTTTCATTGGTATTGCTTTTTACCTAATTTATTTCTTTCACCTATGCGCGATAGTGATTGTCTCAGTCTTGGTTGATTTGACTGATAGATTAATTATCGTCCATGTCTACGACTTCAATTGTTATCTTGCTCATCATTTTGGATTGATTGATTGGTTCTCATGCCGCTTTGCTAGCTTGAGGTATACGCGATGATGAGTACTAGTGCTTAATCATTAGTGTTTCCTTATGAATTCCTTATTAGCAAAATAGAGAGTATGTGATATGTCGAAGATCAGAGGCTTCAGATTCGGTGGGTGTAGTTTGATTCCATCGAGGGTGAACGGTTTACATTCAATGATATGCCTTCGATAGTTTAATGATCGACCCATAAATGGTGGTTTGACGTGCTCAAAGTTCCAACTCTTTCTTTGTATCTTTGGCACTAACGTTATGTAAGCCCATTGCAGTGGTTGTTTGACCATTTTGGGGAACTTAACTTCAATTTGTTCTATTGAATTTTTGGCCCATTTTGGTTTTAATCACTTTGACTTTTGCTTGACTAACTTAATAGTCGGTGGAGGTTTTGTGCTTGGCGATCTTTCTGTCAACCTTACGTCTTCATAAGATTAGGCAAATGCAATCACGCGTTGTCTAAGTACTGATGGTTAATTAAGGCAGTAATTGAACATGCGAACTTGCATGATGGAATTTCAAAACTTAAAATTAACCCTAAAGGAACTCCTAAGCATACCATGATTGATATAATCTAAGTTGAAATGTTTCATAAATGCTAATAAGTTTATAAAACTTAATAAAAGAAATCTAGCATCTAAGTTAAGAGCATTACCAGTTGATGCGTGCCTTCCTTTGATGCGATGCTCCCTTAGAACAATTGGACAACAATCAGTTAACTCTAGCCTAAAAAATAGGATAGCCTCTATGATTGAGCTACAAGGATCCCGAATGACCAAAACCTCCCTTAAAGGTAGAACTTGTTGGTTAACAGCAGCTGCTAGACCTCCCCGAAGACCAACCTGAAAATATAACTTAGAGGGCTCTTTCCAAAATATGAATAAGCTTTCAAAAGAATTCTTGCGAAAGTGGAGAAACTCGTGGAGGATCTCGCAAAAAGCTCACGAAGAAAAATGTCAAAAGTCAGAAGGAAAAGCTGAGCTGAAGTGAATAAAAGGAGGAGGAATGGACCATTATTTATAGTGGGAGGAGAGAAAAATCTCCCCTCAAAAAGCAATGTGGGATGGGAATATTCCCATCCCATACACGGGGGTTGCTGCGCGGAGCTCCAGCTCCGCGCGTGTCAACCCTCGTGCACAGCCCGCATATGCTGGCTGTGCAGCTGCCATAAGGTAAGCCCTAATGGGCTTGCCTTATCCCATAAGCCAGGCTTGTAAGATGTCCCATAAGCCTGGCTTGCAGGTCGTAGCTGGTTGGCCTCCCACTAGCTTTCGCAAGTATACGTTCCTTCTTGAGGAATTGAGCATTCCTAGAAACAAGTACCTTTTGTTCCTTGGGATCATAAAAGGTATAACCCATAGTCTCCTTAGGGTAACATACAAACAGACACCTGTCAAACTAGACACTAAACACTTATCCTCTTTACATAAGCAGGACATCCCCAAACTCTCAAGTGAGAAAGAGATGGTTTCTTACCATACCACATTTCGTTTGGTGTTTGGTCAGCTGATTTCGAGGGCACCCTGTTTAGAATCTAAACTGCACCCTTAAGTGGATAACCCCAAAAGGATCTCTTGAGTTCTACTTGGCTCATCATAAACCAAACCATATTGAGTAGGGTTCGATTTCTCCTTTCTGACACTCCATTGTGTTGGGGTGTATAAGGAGGTGTCCACTAGGATAAAATACCATTATCCCTTAGATAATCCTGAAACTCTTGGCTCAAGTATTCACCATCTTGATCAGATCGAAGGGTCTTGATACTTTTCCCAAGCTGTTTCTCTAATTCGGTCCTGAATTCTTTAAAATTCTCAAAACTTTCAGACTTGTGCCTCATTAGGTACAAATAACCATACCGTGAGTAATCATCGATAAAGGTTATGAAGTAGAAGAAACCTTCATGTGTCCTAACACTCATTGGGCCACATACATTGGAATGTATTATTTCCAAAGTACTTGTGGCACATTGACCCTTTCCTTTGAAAGGTTTCTTAGTTATCTTACCCTTTACATAAGGTTCGCACGCCCCATAGGATTCCCATTCCATTGGGCCTAAGTCACCACATTTGTGTAACTTAGTTAAGTGAGTCATTTATATGGCCTAGATGATAATGCAATAAATATGAAGATTTCTCATTATCCAACTTAGATTTCTTAACTATGTTCATATTTAGAATTTTAGTTTTAGTATCTAGAACATAAATACCATCCACACATATTCCACAAACATAAAGAACATTATCGCATCGAATTTGACAATTATTATTAGAAAATAAAATCTCAAATCCATCTGTTGCTAAACATGCAATAGAATAACATTCTTAATGATAACATGAATATAATAGCAGTTGTTCAAAACTAAAATAAGGTCACTAGGGAAATGAAGGCTATATATCCCTATAGCTGTTGCAGCAATCCATGCTCCATTTCCAACTCTTAGGTCCATTTCCCTCTTTGCAAGCCTATTACTGTTCCGCAACCCCTACACATAAGTACATATAAGAGTACCATAACCAGTATCCAATACCCATGTAGATTCATAAGGAATTGTAGAGAAACTCTCTATCATGAACATACCTGAAGTATATGCCTCACTTGGCTTCTTCTTCACTTGTTCAAATATCAGAGCTTTGCAATGATGTTTCCAATGTCCAGGCCTTCCGCACACGAAACATATCCCATTGGGCTTCTCCTTTCAATAACCACATTTTTACCTTCCTATTGATGGGTTTTAAACCCTTACCTTTTATGCAAGTCTTACTTTTTAAGGTACCTGTTCCTCTAGCCTTTAGACCATTTTCAAAACTTCTAAGTTTCTTAATAAACTCAGATGTCTTGCTAGTTTTTCTTGACATAAGATAATCATTCATGAAGGGTGAACATTTATCAGATAGACTTTCTAGCATAGTCTGTATATCATTCTTGGAATTTCTTTTAATTCCTATCTGAGTCATTCTCTTTGAATACTCAAAGTATTCAATGCAACACTCAGTGGCCAGGATCCCATCATTTCTCCCATAGGTATAGAAGAACTTTAATATATAATTCCATTCAATTTTCAAGCCCTCATGAATTCCTTTGAGATGGATCAACATGGATTTTAGATCCATACTATCATGCTGCTTTTTAAGCTTCAAGGTCATGGATTCGAGCATCACAAGTGACACCACAATAACATCCTTCTTATGCTTAAGATATTGCCTCCTTCTATTGGAGAGAAGCCTCAGCATAAGGATTTACTGGTTTAGGATTAACCAAAACATAATCCATGTTGCTCCTCTCAAGCTCTTTTCTAAGAGCTTTAAACCAGTCATCAAAATTGATCCATTTCAACTTATTGTCAAGTATCAGATGAAGACTTATGTTTGGATTCTTTGTTCAACCTAGATATAAGATAGAAATTGTTCAGACATTAGTAAATGTACATGCATTTAATATAATGCATTTAATATAAGGTCTTTAATTAAACACATATTTCCTACTATTTTTATCGACATTCAAATAGTCCCTTCTATTGAATTCAGTGTTGGTTAATCAAGACAGTAATTGAACATGCATAGGTTGCAAGGTGGAAATCAAAAACTTAAAATTAACTTGAGGATCTCCTAAGCATGCTATGATTGAAATAATCTAAGTTAAAATGTTTCATAGATGCTTTTAGGATTATAAAACATATAAAAGAAAACTAGCATCTAAAGATTAAAGCATTACCAGTTGATGCGTATTTGATCTCTCTTTTGGTAGCGACATTCCCTTTGAGCAATTCTAACAGCACAAGCTTCCAAACTAGGAGAGCCTCTATGACTTGATCCACACGGATCTTAACCGACCAAAACCTCGGCGAAGTAGAACTCGTCGATTGACAGTAGTTGCTAGAACACTTGTAAATCAACCCGAAAACCAAAACCGAAAGCTCACTTAACCTTAGAGCCTTCTAAAAGAACTCTTCAATTTGTTTGGAGAAACTTGTAGAGGATCTTGCACAACAAAAGAAGAGGAGAGTAGAAATCAAAGAGAAAACAAGCTCAAAGCTTTATGGTGTATGTCAATAATGAGAGGCTTAGAAGCCTATTTATAGGGAAAAAGGGGGAGTGCTAGACTCCCCCTAAAACTCTACATGGGATGAGATAAATCCCATCCCATGTTTAGCGGGTCAACCGCATGGGTATAGGTACCCGTGGGTTGACCCGGGAGTTGTAAGAAGGCAAGCACTAACGGGTTTGCCTTGTACCGCAAGCTGCGACATGCGAGCTTGCATGCATGCCTGCATTTCGCTAATGCACGTGGGTTACCCCCATGGGCTAGTGGCCCGCGAGCCCGTTGGCTCGCGGGGAAGTCGCGCAGGCCCCACTTTGAACAACCAGTGTTCAGTTTGGGGCCCACTCGTAATGGGAAAAATCCCTTGCTCGCTTCGTGAAACTGATATGTGTATAATTACACTTATTATCTTGATATTTTTACTCATAAAATGATATGGTTTAGAGTCATTTTATACTTCATATAAAAGATTTCACGTGGTATGTAGTTGTTTTTTATGCAAGTGTAGAAACTAGGTGAATCTTGGGAGTGAAATTATCAAAGATGGAATTCTATGCAAAAAGAGTGAAAAAGGTGCATAAAGATGTGTGGAATGCAAGGAATTGGCTTAGGATCGAAGCTGTCAAAGATTGGTAAAGTTGCAAAGAAGAATCATGAAGAAAAGCATAAGTCACGACCATGTCACAATCGTAATTCCTACTCGTGATTGGCCTAATCACACTTGCAACTATCTATCACAATCGTGACTTATCATTCTTCACAAACAGTCAGTTACCAACTTACATTCACGATTGCGACATGTATGTCATGCTTGCGAATCATGACGGGTTTGATAAACTCTTCTCAACTTCCAATTGCCGGATAAGAATGATCAATCGCCATCAATTGTCAAGCGATGAGACACCTTTTGGAGACAATGTAACCACGAAAAGGTGACTACACTGAAGATAAGGATGGAATCTTGCATTTTATCACATTGAAGATTATGTAACCCTTCACCAATGGATATGACTATTCGTTTGGATAAACGCAACCTTTCACACTCTATAAATAGAGGTTTAAACCAGCCATTTCATGCAGATGGTGTGAGATTACATGTATGGCATGATACATGATAGATAGAGAGTGAAAGTTATATAGATTTCGCTAAGTTCAAAGTGTAAGAGAGAAAAATGTATAAATGATTCAATTCTTGTTTCAATCACTAGATTTCTCCACAAATTCGAGCGATTGTTTATGAGTGTAATTGCAAAGCACTTATCAATAAAAGTTTCTATTCTTCAACATTCATTTGTTCAATATTCACAAGGAATAGCATCCTAACGGAGGTTCTGTACGAGTCGAGACCGAATTCAAAGTAGACGCATGAATTGTGGGAAATGATGAGAGTGGATACGGTTTGATCAACTTTAGCTTTCACTTGCATACCTTACAACTTTACTTTGTTTTCTACTAATACTTTCTAATTCGAAGTTTATGATATGTCTATGTATCATAACGAGTATTTCGTCTTGTGTCACTTATATTAATGAAGTTATGTGCTTTCAAGTTGACTTTAAGAGTAGTTTTGGGGTTAATAAGATTGTGTATAATCACTGGATTTGTGATTAAACGCTGTTTAGTGAGCCAACATTTTTGGAGTGGTAACTTGCTAAATATGGCTATGTGAGAGCGACCCGTACTAAGCATACTATTATTGTTGTCTAGGTTTTTATAAGTGTCTTAATTCGTTTACCATAGATTTAGAAAGTCATTTCATGTGTTGCTTTGCAGTGAATTATAGGATAGTTGGGCATCTAGAACAGAGTTTGTTGAAGTTATCTAGTGCATAAAACATTCTTGATTATTTTGCATATTTTACTCCATTATACTTGTTCTTAGGGAATCTCTATATACTTTTCATCTTCTCTAATCTGTTCATGCATCTGTCCATTCATCAATCTACCATTCAAATCCTTCAACTTATTTTATTTTCTCTTGTTCTGTAACTCTAGTTGATCCTTAGAACCGAATTCTTTCCCTGTGGGATCGGTATCTTTTAAAACTACATCGCAACTATATACTTGCAGTTATCATCATTTTTCTGTTTGATAAGTGGTACTGAAAACACCTGTTCATATTTAGAACTTTTATATTATCAATAGAAAAGTGTCAAACAAGTTTTTGGCACCTTTACCGGGGAAGGCAAGTGCGTTCTAGATCTCAAATTACCGGGGAAGGCTAGTGCGTTTTGAAGATCAAATACAGGAAGAGTATAGTACATTTCTAACTATATCTATTTATTTCTTTCCTAAACTGTATAATTTTTCTATCCTAACTTGGATGTGAAAAAGAATATGAAATAATCATCTTGGAGGTGGTAAGTCATATTATTACATCTGAATTCTCGAAAAATAGAAGATTTTCTTCTATTTTGCCTATTCGCATTCGCGAATCCATATTGCGCTCATGAATTCCTAGAAAAAACTTTCTGTTTTTTAATTCTTGTAAGTCAAGATCCTTAAAAACAGTCACGATCGCGACTTATGCGAAAGCTGCAACAGTTTAGTAGTTATTTGACGGTTATTATTCTAAATTCTATAACTTGGTGTGCGAATGTATATCACTTTTCACTTCTGAAAATCTGAATTTCTTATCTTTTTTATCAAAAATTTATTTCCAAATTTGAAACTATTCTATTCTTTCAATTCAATATGGTTCTAACAAGGAAATCCAATTTGGTCATTTCCAATCCACTCTCGTGATGAAGGAGATCACTACGAGATGATCAAGAATGCTGAATTCAAGAGTTCCTACACTATTAATAGAAACATTTTCATTAGTCTTGGGGTATATGACAGAGTGATGCAATATCTTATTGTTCTGAACTTTATCATTTATTCGAACATGTGCTTGGGAAATAGTGTTGAGAACTATATGGAGATGTCAGTAACGCTGGCATGGAAGAATGAAAAAAAGGACTGCCTGGTTTATCGTTATCAAGGAAAAGAATTCAAGTTGGTGAGGAAGGAGCTTAACAAGTATATGGGAATTGCAATGGACTCCTACAACAAGATGCCTACTGGATGGAATCCTCTACCAACATGGAACTGCCTGAGCGGCCAAACTGAGTTCAAAACAATTATTTGCCTATAGCTGGTGTATTCGTGATCCTTGTTTGCTCGCCTTGCACTTTTACTTAAATGGTGCATTGTTTGGTAAGTCTACTTTCGATATTGTCATTCCTGAAGAATTGTTTGTAACGGAAGCGATTTAGAATGGCACGTCTGTTGATGTTTCAGGAATAATGATGGAGGCACTCATGACTGCCACCCAAAATCCCAAAGTAACAGAATATGGATGTTGTACGATGGCAAATCTGTTGGGATAAATTAGACGAATGCCTTATTCCACTAAGGTCTTTACTGATGAAGATGAGATTTCGAAATTGACCATGGACATATTCTTCAAGTATGGATTTCTAGAAAAGGTGCATAGGAGAAGATAGGATCACTCATGATTGGAAATCGTGGGAGGAGAGAGTGGATGCCGATAGAAGAAGAGAAAGGGAAAAGGTAAGGGAAGAAGAGAGTAAAGCAACCTACCTCTAGGGAAAGTTAAACGAACTTATGGAAGTGCAAATCTTGATTCATAAGAAAATAGACAAAATTCATACGATGATGTTTGACGTTGAGTGAGATTTACAAGATTCCTATTATAAGATTAACCAGTTGATCGAATAGATCCCCTCTGAATGATCATTTGCTTTCCATTTAGGTTTAGGATTTGTACAGTTTGTTTGTTTTGTTTGTTTATTTCTTGTTTGTTTATGTGTGTTTAGTTTCATTTTTTCGTTTCTAGTTAAGTCTCTCACAATGAGGACATTGTGTTCTCTAGTGTGGGGGGCACTTGTATAAAATCCAGAAATCCAAAAAAAAAATCAAATAAAATTAAGAAATTGAGGAATGAAAAATTTTCTTAATTTTGAGTTGTTTATACTTTATCCATACCTATACTATACTAGCATATTTTCCAAGGTTATTGTGAGTGTTAGGTATTACAAGTTCGATGTTGGTGCAAATTTCGAACAAAATATTTTTTATTTCGAGTATGAGCTCACGTTGAGAGTGTGAGCACTTTAGTAGATTGGCACAACATTTAGCATTTGGCAAGGATGAGTGGTGAGTAACATTAAATAGCAACATTCCAAGTAAGTTTCGATATATATTTCAATGCAACCTGAATTAGTATAAGTTATATAGTTTTAGTTTAACGCTAAGATAAGTTTTGAGTGGAGTGATATCTAGTAGTGTTCTTACTATGAGTTTTATATGCTATTCTCGAACACATCCTATAAGTATTGAGTATGTCTAAAGTTTAGGGAAACTATAGCCATAATACTTTGAAAGTGATCAATAAAGGATGAGGGTATTGAGAGAAAACAAAATCAAAAGAAAGAGAGGATAACCAATGAGTTATGCAAAAGGTGAGGAATGGTACGGAGTAGAAACTGCAACCATTCAATGATTGAAAAAAGAAAAAGTAGCATAGCATGAAAAATGAATGCAAAGTATAAATCTATTCTTCAAAAACATAGACTTAAAAAAATGAGAGAAAGTGGTATGGAGCATAAAATGCAACCACTAAAAAAAGGGGAGAGTGGTATGGTGCACAAAATGCAACCACTAAGAGTATTTTGTATCCTAGGTTACCTAAAAATACCTTGAGATCAATCTTTTCAAAGTGTTCTCCCTTTTTCCTTTATACTTTATATTATACTTGAGAGAAGGAAATATTCGAGCGAGCATATAACACTTATAGAAAACGCAATTCAGTTGGCCCTCCATTAAGAGCAAAGGTATGCAAATGGACTATATAAATTGCACATTACTAATTTGTGGGAAATTTTGTATACTTTAATTGAACCTTATGCAACGTGGGAATGTGGTACTCACTACAATAGTCTTTCGCCAAATGAGGTACGAACTTGAATTACTATTTTATACAATTCTATTGTGTTTACCTTGAGGACAAGGCAAAAGTTAAGTGTGGGGGTGTGATAAGTTTATAATTACACTTATTATCTTGATATTTTTACTCATAGAACTATGTGGTTTAGAGTCATGTTATACTTCATATAAAAGATTTCACGTGGTACGTAGTTATTTTTAATGCTAGTGTAGAAACTAGATGAATCTTGGGAGTGAAATGATCAAAGATGGAATACAATGCAAAAAGAATGAAAAAGGTGCAAAAAGATGCATGGAATGCAAGGCATTGGCTTAGGATCGAAGTTGTCAAAGATCAGTAAAGTTGCAATGAATAATCATGAAGAAAAACATAAGTCACGACCATGTCACAATTGTGATTCCTACTCGTGATTGGCCAAATCACGCTCGCAACTATCTATCACGATCGTGACTTATCATTCTTCACAAATAGTCAGTTACCAACTTACATTCACAATCGCGACATGTATGTCACGCTCACGAATCATGATGGGTTTGATAAACTCTTCTCAACTTCCAACCGCCGGATAAGAATGAACAATCGCCATCAACCGCCATCAACTATCAAGCGAAGAGACTCCTTTTGCAGACAATGTAAGAATGAAAAGGTGCTTATCCATTGAAGAGAAGGATGAAATCTTGCATCCAATCACATTGAAGATGATGTAACCCTTCACCACTATTCGTTTGGATAAATGCAACCTTTCGCACTCTATACATAGAGGTTTAAATCAACCATTTCATGTAGATGGTGTTAGATGATATTTATGGCATGATACATGATAGATAGAGAGTGAAAGTTATATAGATTTCACTAAGTTCAAAGTGTTAGAGGGAAAAATGTATAAGTGATTCGATTCCTGTTTCAATCACTAGTGCAAATGAATTAAGGCAATTATATAAACATGGACAATGTCAATACTATGCTTAGTATAGGTCGCTCTCACATAGCCATATTTAGCAAGTTACCATTCCAAAAATGTTGGCTCACTAAACAGCGTTATATCATAGATCCAATGATTATACACGATATTGTTAACCCCGAAACTACTCTTAATATTAACTCCAACGCATATAACTTGATTAACATAAAAGACTTAACACGAAATACGCATTATGACACATAGACATATCATAAACTTCGAAATAGAAAGTATAAGTAGAAAGCAAAGCTAAGTTGTAAGGTATGCAAGTGAAAGCTAAAGTTGATCAAACCATATCCACTCTTTAATGGGAGTCGTCAATTCCCGCAATTCCTGCGTTTGCTTTGAATTCGGTCTCGGCTCGTACAGAACCTCCGCTAGGATGCTATTCTTTGCGAATATCGAACAAACGAATATTGAAGAACGAAAACTTTTATTGATAAGTGATTTGCAAGTACACTTATACAACAATCGCTCGAGAATATAGAGAAATCTAGTGATC
>CATIWQ010131198.1:0-14139 GCA_949673415.1 Euphorbia schlechtendalii | reverse complement strand
AACGATTCGAGATACGGTTGCTTCCCTTAGGCGCTCGGACTCTCTCTTCCGGAAGCTCGACCTTTGTCATCGGTTCTTCGGCAGTAGCCTTTAATGGCGAATTCAGGTACGTTTACGTTTCCGCTTTCGGTTTTCAATTTCTTCAATGATTTCAATATGATAGATCCGAAATAAAATTTATGTGGTATAGATTTATACCAACATTTCTAACATATCAGATCAGACACTGAAATCCGGTGAGAAACCTTCTCTTCGACAAAAACCGCTGCCGGAATTACAGCGTAACATCTATCTGCTAATTTTAAGTTGCCTCGCACAACTTCATAGCTTCCTATACTTTCCCTCTTTTATATTTTCTACATGTGTTGTTTAATTATTCATGGTTTATATATTGTAAGATTTCATGATGTTTAATTCCATAATGAAATTCAAATATCGAAGTTCAACGGGACCTCTCTTCTGCATATTACGATTCAGTTTCACCTGAGCCAATCAGTGATTGTTACGTCCTCCTTTCCATCAACACAGAGTGAATTCACCTCATAGGATATACAAATGAAAAAAGAAAAATCTCTGTTGTTGAAATCAACATTATTTTCAAGGATTACGCGAAGAGTATTCAACAAGAACACAAAACGAAAATTCAATAACAGTTCATGATGGTGATTAAATGCAGTGGAGGAGAAAATGGAAAAAAGATATGGTATTTGCTATTTTTTACTCCATTATCAGAAATTAAAAAGAGAAAAATTTGTTGTAGAAATACTGGCAGTGGAAGAAGTTTTTTGAAGGAGTTTGATTTTCATTGGCTTTGGAGGAGAGATTCCTCTGTCTTGGGTGAGATGAGACTGAGAAGTTCTTGTAGTTCAGAGATACAAAAATTACGTAGGGAGCATAAGATGATATGTAGCATTCAAAAGTTCTTTGTAGAACTTTTTTCAGCGAGATGGATCGAAAAATAGAGAATTGAAATAATGAAAATGACCACAACATGAATTAATCAAGAAATGAGTTCCACTTAAATCGAGTAAAAGATCTATCCATCATTTATTTGACTTGCGGTTTAATATAATGTAAATGAGAATGAGCAGAGAAGGAACTAGAATTGATTTTCAATTGATGATCTTGAAATAGCAAAATTGTGGTATGGAAGTTTCATCGAAGAATAATGAAGAAGGTCGGCCAAATATCATGACGTATAGTAAGAAAGATGACTTCTAGAAATGGGAGACTTGATTAATGAATCGATGCCAAAAATATTGGTGTCGCTAACTATCATTGTTGGGTGAGGATTATTTGATATTATAGTTAGTTTGTTATTAGTTTGTTGAGTTAATTACTCGTTGAACTATTATAAATAACTATATAATGTCATTTTGTAATCTGAGATGAAATAGAATGTTAATTATTCATTGATGAGATATTGTCCCATTTTGTCACAAGTAATGTTGTGATTTCTACAATTAAAAAATACATATTCATATATAGTTTTTTTTGTGTGTTATACGTGGATTTTATTTTTTACAAAGTTATCATTATGGTTTTGAAAATCAAACCGGACCAGCCGGTTCAACCAGAATCGGAGGTTGATCCAGTCGGTTTTCAATGGATTTTATTCATATTAAAAATTCCACTCACACCCGTTAAATCGGACGGTCGAACCAGTGAACTATAAAACCGGACTGGTTTGCGGTTCTAAACGGGTTGAAATTATTAACATTTAATATTCTTTAACAAGGATATTAATCATTAACAATTATTTTTATTCCCAAATTCAAACGAGTATTAATTAACATTTAACATAGATTAATAAGGAAATGAATCATGAATGATTTTTTAACTAACACTTACATTTATTAATAAGGAAAATGAGTCATTAAAATGATTCAAATTCCTAAACTATAGCCGGTCATTAATATTCATTAATTTGATTGGTTTTTTTCTCCATTTTTTTAGCATATTTATATAGGTATCAAATATATTGAATAATAAAGTGACATGTATTTTTTATTTACATTTCATTTTCATATCATTTTGATTTTTTTTCTTATGTAAGTGTGAATGTAAATTTGAAGTAAATTTGAAAGATTCCAATTATAACATTTTCATATCAATTATATAATATTTAGAACCAAATTCAAATATGTGTATTAATGATTATAAAAATTTAATAAGAAAATTTAAAAAATAATTAATGAATATAAAAACTTAGCAATTTTCATTTTAAGTATAAACTTTGATGTTGTTCATTCATATTAGTTTTATTTTTATTTGAAATATGAATATGAGTTTTATTTTTATTATTTATTTGTGTATTATTTAGATTCATATTTATTGTCAAATTATTAATTTTTCTACATATTTTAGAAAATCTGGTTCGACCTTCGATTTAATCCGGTTAAACCTTACCCTTCATCGGTTCAATAACCGGTCTGGGTCTAAAAACCATGTTTATTATTCTTTAACTTTAATCATTGAATGATATTGTACATCATTAAATGGTAAAGCATGATTAATTTGTCAAAAACAAAATCATCCTAAAAAAACCTTAAATTTTTCACGGTACCGTTAAGTTTATAATCTGAAAAAAGTTTTCACTATCTACTTACGATTCCATGTAAAATATCTTTAATATAGTTGAAAGTTCCGGATCTGGATTAGACTTGAACGTTGTGGAACTTCAGAAAATGTTGGATTAATCGTAGGAGATCTCTCCTGCAAAACAGATAAATATCAGAGTAGGGTCGGGGCTTTGTCCCCTAGGGAGCCTCCGATGGTTAAGTCAGTAAGAGTAAAGAGTTATGCGTATATTGTATTAGAGAAAGCGAGTGGGGAAAATGTGATTAACCTGTTATGAAGACTACTTTCCATTATTTATAAATTGCCAAATCCCACAAATCGTGGAGGTTTGAATATTCCAAAATATTGATCGTGATCCCTAAAGTCAAGGGAGACCAAGTCTGGCCCTCATCCACTCCTTAATTTTAGGAAGCGGTTAGACCAGTGGTAGCTCTGCGTGGCTAGGTGGCCACCGTCTCACTCAATGAGACGAAAACATCCTCTTGTGATCACTATGTGAAACCATTGAGACGAGCTCATCTGTTTCAGCATGTGACACCGTCTCAACTCTGGAGATAAAAACAACGATTGCGAACGGGGTAATGGTGTGGGCCAATCGAGGCAGGCTTCTAACCAAAGAGTGGCTCACAAAATGGATCCTCTGTCACAATCCATGAGAGGATGTCAACTCACAAATATATCTTTTTATCAGGAGTCCCCCCATAAGTTAGAGAAGCTTTTTAAAGCTTGTGCCATCTCATGTATGATGTCGGCGTAAATTGAAAATTTGGTGATTGCAATTACACTGCCAGCTATTAGGGTGCATCGTAAAACATGTCGCCTTACCCAATTGTGCCACACATCTTTCTAGAGACATCAGCGTCTTTTCAAATTCAAAACACTTATAAATGGCCCGTTTTCTTACTTCTCTTCTTTTCACTTCCGTAAAAAATTTCTTTTTCTTCTACATTTTTCTGTGAAGATCAGTCTTAGTCCAGCGACTTGAACAACCGCATCTATGACCCAGCTACTCTTCCTCTCTTCAATCTTCAAGTAACTCCTTAACTAGCTTCAATGATTTAATGTTTTAAATCCGTTTCTTATTGTATCATCGAATTCTTAGGCAATCCGAAACCCATCTATGCTTAGAAATGATTATGGGTTAGGTTTTTACTGCCTATTATTTGCTTTTGATATTCCCTACTAACATAAGCATTGTTAGGGTTTCATAACCTCTCCTGTTAGTCTGAAGCAACCTCTTGCAATCTTAAACCTAAAAAATGTCATTGAAACATCCCCTCGTTTGGGAACTTAGGCCATTTTTATTGATAAGATCGCCGTCAGCTGTCACTTATGACTGTAAAAAGGATTTTAGGTGTGTCAGGTTGCGTCGTAGATTTTGGGGGCCACGTTTGGGCTTATAATTTAGCTTGGGCCATGGCGCATTGGAGTCCCGCAAATTGAAGTGGACCTCCATAAGGCGGTGTCTCTCTTGAATTTGCAATCTGACACTTCCTCATTTATTTAGGATGAGTTCTAGTAGCTCCACTAGTGACACCACTTTCGATAGAGCCTTTACTCGTTTAACAAAGCTCAACTTAAATTTGGACCACTTACTATCCTAGCCAGTGACCATTGGTAGAACTAACCAACATCCCTTTTTTAAAACTAAACGAAGGGCGTGTAGGAAAAAGACTGACCTGCCTATATCCCCCGAACGATGGCTTCCGGTTGATTCAGATGACTCTTTATTAAGAGCCGTAGATGAATATGATGGCGATGATGGCTCAACAGAGGGAAATGTCCCAGACCAGGAAGTAGGATCATCGCGTCCCTAGGATGTAATGGGGCAGACTCGAAACCCTAAGAGGATAAGGAGGACCTGAGCAAGAGGTCCTACGCCTCAAATTGAAAACATTGTATCCATTGCTCACGAGGTGTACATATGTTTTGAGGCGTAGGTTCATAAATGGCTCATTGGAAAACCATGTCTGCTTCCGGCTCAACACGAGCGTGTACACACCCCTCCAGAAGGGTATTTAGCATTTATATGGAGCAGATTTAGGCTGGGTTTACCTACCCGCGTCCAGAGGAGATTGCGAGACTCTTATCGGATTAGGGGGTATGTCTGGCTCAAATTCATCCTAATTGCTGATCGGACATCGTGGGTCATTACCAGGTATGCCGCGGGCTCAGCCTCAACTTTCATTCTGCTTTCTTCCACTGGCCGGCATCAATGAGGCGGAAATCATCGGAAGACCATCTCCATTTTAGCAATAGGGATGGGTTCTACTTCTTCTTAGATCACCCTCAATCTGTTTGCAATTCAAGAAGTATTTCTTCTATGTAAAAGTAAACCCGGTGTACCACCATTTCCTACTAGTTGGAGGGAGGACATACTTGAGACGCTTTCTTTGAGGGGCCTTGAGCCGGACCCTCGTGTTGAAATCTTCTACCTACTTGAGCAGGGATGATGGTCACTAGCGACCATCGCCTGGGCCTTCCTAAATGATATCCAAGTCATCGGATGGGATGGCATAGAGTTTATGTATTATGAAGGCGTGATCGATATTCCTGGTGGGCTTATTTTCTTTATTTTTGTCTGAACAGAATGTTGTCATCTCGCCTAAACGCTTCTCTTAACAAATAATTAGCTAAAGGTACAAACGACTTGAGCCGACAGAATCAGAGGAAGGAGGCAGAGAAGATAGACCTTACTCAGGAAGATGTCACAAATGTTGCCCCGTTGAAGAAGGTGGCGGCCTGAAAAAGGCCACAGGATGATGTCCCGGTTAACGAGGTGGTGCCATCCGAGATGACACCTAAGAGGGTAAGATTTGAGTGAGTTGATGTATTTATTATTTTTTATTTTCTATATGATTAATCTTTCATTTTCGTAGAGCCAAGAGGTGTCCTGCTCGGCTCAGCGCCAATCTACTCCTATCGCCTCAGCTTCCGTCACTACTACTTCTCTTTCTGCCCGCTTTAAGGAGAGCTTCCTAGAGCCGGCTGGTCCTGAGGGCAAGATCACGAGCCCGCAAATACAATTGGCACTCCACCATGTACTTCCCTTACCTCGGGAGAGGGAGGCTTACAAAGCAAAGTCAAGCATCTGCTTGACGGGGGGAATAGTTGATGCCCTCTCCGATGTAAGAATTTTATTTTCAAGTTATTTTTTTAGCCAATGACCTTTTTATTCCGCAGGCTATGTCTCACTGTGTAGAGATGCATCGGAGGTCATCTAATCATGCTAAGGTGAGGGATGAACTTTAAGTGGCCAAGGTAGATCTCCAGGAGGCAAGAAAGGAGGCGTCAACGACCAACCAAAGTGAGGCTGAGGTGGTCTCCAAGCAGAAGGAAATGGAAAAAGAGTTAGAGAGGCTTCGTGAGGCTCATGATCAACTTCTTCAACATTTTACCAACTTGGAGAAAGATGCCTCTCATTACCAGGGTGAGCTTGAGGCGGCTTAGGTTAAGGTGGATGCTTTAAAGAAGGAAGTACAGGAAAGGGACGTCAAGTTGGATGGCATCGTGGGTAAGATGGTAAAAATGGCTTGATTGTTTAGGTCTCGCCTCCTTCAGGCGGTATGCACTCATTGGCTAGAGCTGGAGGACGCCATGGTTGAGAACGCACCCTTTCCTACTTTCGATGAGGTTCCTGATAGTCCTCTTGAGCTGGCTAACGACGGTGAACTCCCAAGCGGAGATGATTAAGCGTAGGATAGGACTTATTTGTATTTTGTTTTCAACTCTTGTAACTTCTTTCAGATTAATGAAAGGTTAATTTTTTCCATTTGTTTTTGTTTTTCATCTCGTATCATGTATAATGTCTACCTTAACAAAGTTTTTTACAAGATAGTCACCCGCCTCATGGGGAGCATAAAAAAGTTTCTTAACAAAATGGTTACCGCTTCAAGGGAACATCAAAATTAATCCAAGGCTTAAAAATGCTTGATCATTTAAAACATCAGAATTATTCTAAGGCTTAAAAATGCTTAGCGTTATGGTTATCCGCCTCGAGGGAACATTTAAAACATCGAAATTATCCTAAGGATTAAAAATACTTAGCATGATGGTTATCCGCCTCGAGGGAACATTTAAAACATCGAAATTATCCTAGTCTTAAAATGCTTAGCGTGATGGTTATCCACCTCGAGGGAAATTTTACTTAAACTTGTCTAAGGTTTAATTCATAATGTGTCGCCTCGAGCGAATTTTATGTCATTGTGACGTGATAGCCACTTGGGGCATTTATATTACTAGCGATAAAACGAGAAGAAGATTCAATCGTGCTCTCTTATTGATATTTGAAATAATTCATATATAGATGCAAGCCGGTACTATGTTAGCCGGGTATGTCTAGGAGACGTCACCTCGTTAAAAACCTTCCCAAGAAAAAAACCCAATGGGTAAAAATCCAGGGGGAGGAAAAGAGTTCGACGCCTAATTCCCTAGTCATTCGTTATATTGTAGTACGGTCTCAAATTTGAGATATTCCATGTTCTTGATAGATTTTTACCTTCGATGTCACTGAGCTGATATGTGGCTGGGCCTATGACTTCTGTTATCCTATATGGTCCTTCCCATTTTGCTCCTAATTTACCTTTGCCTTCTCGGGATTGTGAAGCAGTGGTGTCTTTGAGGACCATATCCCCATCTTTGAGCCGTAGTCTTCTAACCCTGCGATCGCGATACTTGGTAATTTTTACTATCAAGGTCCAAGTGGTGTTTTAGATTGAGACGGTGGCCTTCGGATGTAGGCTCGCTCTCTCCTTTCTTCAAGGTTGTCCAAGTGGTGTTTTAGATTGATGTCGTTTTGCTCTTCGGTGTAGTAAGTGACTCTGTCAGTCGGTGTGGCTATCTCCACAGGAATCATGTTGGTCTACATGGCGTAGTTCGATATGACCATAACACGCTAATGAGTTCGTCTGGCCAAGATCCTTTGCTCCCTCTTTCGAGGTGTTTCTTGTACCCTTCTCCCAATGTTTTGTTGGTGACTTATGTTTGACCATTCATCTGAGGGTGTGCTACGGAAGAATAATGGTTCTTTATACCCAGTCCTTGGTAGAATTCCAAGAACTTTTTCGATATAAATTACGTACCGTTATCGGAGACTATCTTCCTTAGATGCCGAATCTTGTGATAAGGTTTTTTCAAACGAAGTCAATGACTTTTTCCGAAGTGATGGTGTTGATTGTGACCGCCTCGACCCATTTTGTAAAATGGTTGATCGCAATGATTATGAACTTTCTTTTTCCGCTTGCCATTGGTAAGGGTCCCGCTATATCGATTCCCCAAGTCAAGAAGGGCCATGCAGTTATTAGTGGCTGTTGGCTAGCTTGAGGTAGGTGGTTTTTTCTCACGTGTACGTGGCATGGGTGGCACTTTTGGACGTATTCCTTTATATCCGCCTCCATTGTTTCCCAATAACAGCCGGCTAGGCTGACCTTTCGCAATAAGGTGAAAGCCACCCGATGAGCTCCGTAAACCCCTTCATGCATTTCGGCCAAGATACTTTTTCCTTGTGCTAAGGTGATGCATTTCTTCCAGGCGTCTGTATATTATCTTCTATAGAGTTTATCGTCTATTACAGAGCATCTAGCGGATTTTTGCATGATCTTTGAGGCAGTTTCTTTATCCTTGGGGAGCCACCTGTCTTTAAGATAGGTTGAGATAGGATGGCACCAATTGTCAACGTCTTCCTCAATGCATAGCACGTGTTCGTCGTCACTGCTAGGGTGGATAATAACTTTATAGAGGCTACCTAGTTGATTGCAACCTTCTAGATTTGAGGCGGCTTTTGCCAATTCATCTGCCTTTTCGTTCTGCTTTCAAGGAATGTGTTCAACTTTCCATGTGTTCCCTTTCTTTACCAAGCTTTCTATTAAGCTTTGTACTTTACGAAGGTATTTGATCATGCTCTCCTCCTTTGTCTCAAAGTTTTTATTGATCTGGTTGGAAACTAGTCATGAATCGCTTCGGATAACTACGTTGTCAAGGGCTAACACCTTAATAAGTTATAGCCCTTTGATCATGGCTTCATATTCAGCAGCATTGTTAGTAGCGGGGAAGGCGAGTTTGGCTCCATATGTGAGACGGACTCGGTTTGGCCCTTCTATCAATACGTCGACTACGGCCCCATCACTAGAGGAAGCTCCATCAACATAAACTATCCATGGCTCTATCTTTACTATCTCTGTTGGCTCGAGTCTAGCAAACTCTACCACAAAGTTGGCTAAGACTTGGGCCTTTAGGGCAGTTCTTCCTTCGAAGAACATGTCGAACTCTCCTAACCTTATCACCCATTTTTCCATTCTGCCTGATGTCTCAGGTCTTTGTAACACTTTCTTGAGAGGGAAGCTGGTTCGTACTATGATGGTGTGCGCTTGGAAGTAGGGTGTGAGCCTAGCCGAGGCGAAGATCGGGCTTAAGGCGAGTTTTTCGATTCTGGGGTATCTCAGCTCGACATTCTTCAATACATTACTTGTGTAGTAAATGGGGTATTGTTTGTTATTTTCTTCCCTTACCAAGACCACTCCTATCACCTCATTGGTTGCAAATAAATATATTAACAATGGTTCACCATGGATTGGATGACTGAGTAAAGGGGGGATGCCAAGAACTCTTTCAAATTTTCAAAGGCGAGGTCGCAGTATTTATCCCATATAAAGGTCTTGTCTTGTTTTATTGCCTTATAGAATGATAGGCATCTCTTGGTGGAGAAGGAGATGAACCATCCCAACACATTAATTCTTCCATTGAGGCATTGTACCTCATTTAAGGTTAGAGGCGGTGTCATGTTGATGATGGCTTTGATCTTTTTAGGGTTAGCCTCAATCCCTCTTTTTGATATAAGAAACCCCAAGAATTTATCGCTTTTTACTCCAAAGGTACACTTTTCTGGGTTCAATTTAAGGCGGTATCTCTGAAGTACCTTGAATACTTTTTCAATATCTGGTACGTGGTTGGCTTCATCCTTGCTCTTGATGATCATATAGTCTACATATACTTCCACATTTTAGCCAATTAGGTCCTTGAACATCTCATTTACCAGCCTTTGATATGTAGCTCCAGTGTTTTTAAGCCCGAACGGCATCACCTTATATCAGTAAGTTCCTTCGTGCGTGATGAAGGTGGTTTTTTCCTCATCTTTGGGATCCATTAGTATTTGGTGGGATCCTGCTTTGGCATCCAGGAGGGAATAAATGGTGAATCCAGCTATTGAATCAACGAGCTGATCTATGCTAGGTAAAGGGTAACTGTCTTTAGGGTAGGCTTTGTTTAGGTTTGTGAAGTCGACACACATACGCCAGGAACCGTTGGGTTTTCTTACAAGCACCACGTTCGCCAGCCATCCAGGGTAATGCACCTTTTTGATATGCCCCACTTCGAGTAGTTTTTTTATTTCCTCTTCGATTACCTTTTGCCGTTTCGGGGCGTGCTTGCGCCTCTTTTGTCTGACTAGGGTAACCGATGGATCAATGTTGAGGCTGTGACACATTACTTCTAATCGGATGCCTTTGATGTCTTTGCTTAACCACGAGAAGGTATGTTGCTGCTCTTACCCTTACCACGACTGCTTTTGCATCTTTCTCCATATCTTTGGTGATTTTGACCGTTTTACCTTCTGCTAAAGTTAGGATTTCCAATCCTCCTACCGACTCAGCCCTTTCGTGATCCTCTGCTTTAAGTGAGGTGGTTTTTGTCTGAATGGATGCTATATAAGCTTCCCGAGCCTTTTATGGGTCTCCCACCGCCACTGCTGTTCCTGTCTTGGTTGGAATTAGTAGGGTTAGATATTCCAGATAAATTATAGCATGTGACTCAATTATAAATGGTTATCCCAATATCATGTTGTAACCGACTCAGATATCAGCAATGAAGAAATCGACTTCCCCTCTTTAGGTGATATCCTTATCTCCTACTTCCACCTCTAAAGTGACTTGTCCTGTTGACGGGATGAGTTGGCCACCGATTCCTACCAAAGGGTTTCTTCCTGGATGAATTCTAGTGTGGTGAATATTTAGCCATTTTAGAACTGTGTTGGTGATTAGGTTGACTGAACTGCCGGTACCAATCAAACCCCTCTTTACTATGTAGCCTTCTGTCAGTGTTTCAATTATTACAGGGTTTGCATGCGGTCTTTTAACCAATGAGTGCCTTTGGCAATCTTTGAATAGGTCGGCATCCTAGCTCGTTAAATCTGCCACCTTTTACTTTTTGGAAGGGGGCTCGAAATCTGGGCCTCCTGCGATTACCATTATTGTTCCCTTGGCCCTTTGCGCCTTATTGTCTCCTAGCCGAGATGGTTGTGGGGCCTCTCTTCTTTCCTCTCTGGTTACTCCTTTAACGAATTGATTGAATTTTCCCACTCGAATAAGTGCATGTACTTCTTCAGCCAGCATCCGACAATCATCGATGTGATGTCCTCTAGCTGGATAGAATTTGCAATAACTTTCCGGGTTCTGGCCCACTGTCTGGCCTTCTAGTACCTTAGGGAATCTCACATTTTTTTCTCATTGGTCTTTTTTGTTACTACCAGGATTTGGCTGAGTGGGGCGTTCAGCTCTGGCCTGCTAGCTCGCGGGACGCTTCGTATATGGGTGGTATCTTTCCTCTCCTTTTCTTTTTCGAGGCCTCTCATCTCTCTGATGGCAGTATCGATTTTCCCCTTTGCTTTTTCTAGACCTGTTCATTTCATTTACCTCTATCATGCTTTTGGCCATTACTATCATCTGAGTCATGTCCCTGGGTCGCCTCTTAATGATCTCCATTCGCAACCTGTCATTTCTCATGTCTCTAATGAGGGCTTCATGTGCGGTGCTAAAGTCGAGATCATCCATGCCGATGCAAACTTCGATGAACCAACAGATGTAAGATCTGAGTGACTCTTCTGGATCCTAGACGACTTCATGTAGCTGTCATCTAACGTACGAGGCGGGGGTCGATCCAAGGAAGTGTTTGTAGAAAACCTCACTTAGCTGGTCCCAAGAGCTAATAGAATTAGGTTTCAACTTATGGAACCAATAGGCCGTTGGTCCGGTTAATGTTTTTTCAAAATATCGACAAATATAGGCTTCTGGAGCGTACATTTCCATCCTATTGATATAGTGCCTTACATGTACTACTAGGTCATCTCGGCCATCATATAGCTTTGGAAAGACAGGAGCAACGAAGTAGGGGTTGAGTTGGATGCCCAGAATCTTCTTGGTGAAGGGAGAGAGCCCTTTTTCCACCACGGACTCTTGTTATGGTACTGCCAAATCCTTGAGCAGCTTTTTTATGCTTACCTCATAGCTTGGGGTCGATTTCAGTATCACTGTCCCCTTTGTTAGTTGTGTCAGCCGACTCGGATCTATAAAGTGGCTGTGGTATGGTTTTGGGTATTAGAGTTGGAGCATACAAGTTCAACCATGGTGGTAGGGAGGCTCCTGTCGGATAAGGCGCGTGTGTTCCCATCGAGGGTGCTATTATTCTAGTTGGGAAATAAGGGCTACCACCTGAGGAGGACATGGCTTGAAACATGGCCATCATTTATGGCTCTAATGCGGGGTTTGAGGCAATACTTTGCGGGGGTATTGTTGTTGGTATCATGATTGTCTAGGCTAGTGTGTGTGCCTCGGTTAAAGCAGTTTGCTAGCGATTGTGTGGTGGGAACAGTTCTCTGGCCAGGTTCTGCCGACTTGGACCGTCATCGAGGATTCTGTGGGATGGTAGCTGCTTGGACATTGTATTGCTCCACAAAGCCTATTCTGATAACCTGCTGTTGCTCAAGGGGGATGTTGTACTCCCTAAAGATGCGTAGCATCTGTTCCACAATAGTCTACTGTTGAACATGACTTGATTGATAAAGTAATGAAATCTCGGGCATCGGGGGATCATGAATCCTTGCTAGAGGCCTCCGATGATCGTCTAAAGATACGGACTGTTATCTTTGTATAAAGTCCACATTAATAGGTGTTTTCATAGTGGGAAAAACCAATTGAATGAATCTTTAGCGGCTTGGTGTCTGAGGTCCTACAGGTCACACACTTTGAGGAGCTGTGAACAAAGCTAAAGAATTCTCAGACTGGGTTTGAACAAAAATATATTAAATTGGAAAATTACAAGTCCGATTAGATCGAAAGATATATGGACAAAGAGAGAATGGTATTTAGTTTTTGTATATTAAATAGTTTTTTGAAAACTATTTAATTTAAATATTAATATGTAAAGGGGTTTTTTTTAGTATTTAATAATAAATATTTTTTAGAAAAATATTTAATTTAAGTATTAAAAGTGTGTGTGTGTGTGTGTGTGTGTGTGTGTGTGTGTGTGTATATATATATATATTAAGGGAGTAAACTTGCGGTAGCAGTGTGCTATTGCAAGCTCAACGGCTGGGCTGGCCTTTTACAAGGCAGCTTGGCTGCCTTGTAAAAGAACCCGCGAGTCTGGTCTGACCCGCAGGTCAACCGGCCTAGCAATGAGATTTTATCTTACATTGCTAGTTTGTGGTTTTGAGCTTTATTTTTTTTTTGTATAAATACCCATCCATTTCTCTTTTCTTAACACATCTAATTTTTCAAGTTCTTTAAGTTGCACAATTTTTTTTTCCAATTATTTTCTTGGAGAAATATCTATTTTTCAATCTACGTGATTGTGATATTTTGAAAATATTTTCTCTAGTATAAATTTTAGTTTCGATTTTGGTTGGCTAGCACCGACTAAATTTTGGAGAGTTTTACCTCTGGGAGGTAATTTTGTTCGTGGTCCTCGTGTAGATACTGTAGAGGTTATTCAAGCGAGGATTGACTAATGTTTGCTACAATACTAGTGTGGGCTTAGAGTAAAGATGAAGGAGATCGGCATTCAGGTAAGTCTTCCTTTTCTTCTTTATTTAATTGTTTATTTTTTATTTAGAATAATGCATAATTAGTTATATTATAAATTAGGATTTGCCTAGATTTATTTTATGAACTTTTTGCATGCTTAGTTATAATTTTAAATTAAGTATTACTTAGATTTAATTTATTAACTAAGTTAGTAATTGTTATACTTAGTTAGGAACTAAGTTAGGAATTACTGTATTCTAAATATATAATTGACATTACCTACATGCTTTTATTTTGATTATGCATCTTCAGGAACCTTGAGAGTTTGGAAAATTTTTAATTTCCACTACGTTTACTAGGCATATCTAGACGTATATTTTCCTTTCAATCCTTTGGGTATGCTTGCTAATAATGTTATTGAGGTACCGGATGAATATCCAAGTAGATCTGATAATAGTGCAAGAGCAGATGAATAACCTAAATCTGGAAATCTTAATCCCCCTCAACAACCATTTCCACAAAGAATGAAGCAGAAGAATGAAGATAAGCAATTCATCGAATTCATCAATAAACATAACGGTTTGGAAATCAATCTTTCATTTATTGAAGCCATTACTCAGATTCCTAATTACGGTAAGTTTATCAAAGAAATTTTATCTCGAAAGCATAGTTTAGAAGGAATATCAAAAGTATCTTTAACTGAAGATTGTAGCATAATAACTGCTACAATGCCACTAAAATTAAAGATCCAGGAAGTTTCACAATT
>CATIWQ010131192.1:0-16660 GCA_949673415.1 Euphorbia schlechtendalii | reverse complement strand
ATATATTTAATAATTAAAAAAATAATATTTTATATATGTATGTATGTATGTATGTATGTATAATTGAAAATTATTTTTGCTGTTTTGGAATAATGAAAAAAATAAAATAAAAAAAAGCTAATATTTGCCTCGGTTATACGTAAAACCGAGGCAATGCTCGCTTGTTAATTTTCTTCGCCATTTTTCCTCGGTTTTTTAGCAAACGAGGCAAAATGCGCCCATTTTGCCTCGGTTGTATCCAACCGAGGCAAAGGCTCAAATTGCTTTTCTCTCGGGGGCTTTGGCCTCGGCTGATAACCGAGGCAAATGAGCCTGTTTCAACCGAGGCCAAAGGCCCTGTTCTGCACTAGTGACGGTTTTGTTTTTTGGTTTGTTAAAGATCATGTGTTAAGATTGCTGCTGTTATTTAGTTTGAATAAGTCTCCTTTTCTGGAGTTTAATTAATCTTTGATTTGCTGGGTTGTTTCCAGATTTCTAGCATATTTTTTAGAAACGCTTTTCTGTTTTATTTGTATATGTATACCATTAGCTGCAACTCAATTTAATATTTAATTAATTAAAAGTCTTCTGTTATTCAGTTCCAAAAAGACTTCTTTTTCTCTTAAAAAATCTCTCTATCAACCATTAAAGATTTGTTCAAATCACTAACAATTGGTATCAGAGCGAGGAAATGCCTGACAGTTGAGAAGATCTTGGGGTCATTTTTATAGTCCTGGTGGTGGTTGGGCTAGCAGAAAGGCTAAACTTATTGATAATCTTGAGCCTTCGAGGAGATATGCTAAGGATTGTTTGGCAAGTGGCAACTGGTACAGACCCAGTTGCACTTGAGAGGAGTGTTGGAGATATGGTTTTTCTCACATTGGAAATAAACATTAATATTGAGTAATATATAAGTGGAGTAGATTGGGCTTTAACATAAGCCAATTGGTTTTGTGTTAGATGAGCTCAAACCCACTTGTATACTCACTCAACGAACCAGATCCAAGCTCTGAACTCAAATCTGATTCAACGAACCCATGGTCATCGCTCTGAGGAAGTCATCCATGGAATCCCCAACAAGATCAATCCTAGGGGCACCTATGTCTTGGGACAAGAGAAGGCTCTCCAATGAATTTAACCCACGATACCTACAACAGACGAACATGCAACATATGATAAATATTGTTCATGCATAAAATCATGAATACATTACATACGCATCATGTCATTTACAGGTAAAGACGATGCCAAATTGGGGTAACACCATCCCGGTAAACAAGAAACTTTACCTCCACTTGAGGAACCTGCAAACAAGACGATGGCGCACTCAAGCCTAAAGCCAATTCAAGCCTAAAGCCAATTCAAGCCTACTTAGGCCCTGTTCAAGCAACATCACATCACAAAATCCTCCTAAAACAATGGAGCGGTTCTCAGGGACATTCTCAAATTTTCATTAAACTTATTTCTTCATCATGTTTGAATTTTTAATTGAAGGGGTGAAAATTTTTGCTTCGCATAAATTCAATCAAATAATTAAAACATGCATTATAAAATGTATCAACGTTACACTTTTCTCTTATTTGTCACAGGAAGCAAAACATCCTACCAAGGAAACATAACCGAAGAAAGAAACGGTTATCTCAAAGGGATCGCCTTTGAAATAGATTCAGGAATCTTGCTCCAGCAGTTCCAACAGTCAAAATCAACTAAAGGTCAACTCACAAGGGACACATGATCACCGCAACTGAAGAAAGAAACGGTTACCGTCAAGTAATAAAAGGACGCCGCAGAAAGAAACAGTTGACCCGCAAGGGGCATCAAGCACCAAGGGATTCCGAAGAAAGAAATGGACAATCCTATGAGGACACGATGCCAGAAAAGAAGGCCCACATAATCATCTATCGGGGAAAAAGAAATCACCAGCCACACCGGTCAGGTATATTCTCAATCCCTCCGCTCCATTTCGTGTGATCATACTGGTTATACAACCAGCGATGATCAGACGAGGGGAAGCTGTGAGCACGGGATTTTGTACCAGCTCGCGCGTTCGATGATGATGGCTTTTCGAGATTTTTGTCTTTGAATCACACAATTTTTGACCGTCCGATGATCTTCAAATGAGAGTTCTCCTCTCGTTAAAAATAATGTTTTGGAGCCTAAATAAATATTAGGACCATAGAAAATATTTAAAAGCCTCAAAATGAAAATTTAAAGGCTTAAAATATTTTTAAGGGACATAAATAAATATTTAAGGGTTCAAAATAATTTAATTAAATTATTTTATTCTAAGATTATATATGTATATGTTTTAAGAAAAATAAAGAGAAAATAAATTTGTATATATAAGTATATAAATATAAATATATATATATATATATATATATATATATATATATATATATAAAATATTTAAAAAATAAAAAAAATTTATTAATTAAGCCAAATGGCACAAGGAAATATTTCTTTGGGCCATTTAGCCGTTTGGGCACCTTTTTTGAGAGCCCAGACTTCTCTCCTTTATAAGGGGAATCTTTTGAATTCCCCTTATAAATAGGGTGTCTTTTTAAATTTTAGGAGACCTAAAAACATACAAAAGAAATTCTTTTTTTCTAAAAAAATATTTATTTTTTTAATGATAAAGAGAGATTTTTTTTACTGAAAAAATTACTTTTTCTTGATAATTAGAAATTCTTTGATTATATTTGGATCCAAAACACATTTGGATTCTAAACTTTATTGTTTTCAAACCAATTTTTATCCATTATTTTTTTTCTCAAAAAATCATCAGATATTCTCGTACCTAAAAAAAATTTAGAGTCAAGTCTGAATATTTTTAAAATAACACATTTTCACCAATTAAATCAAAACGAATTTGTTGACGTGGATTTGTACCGAAAGGGTTAGCCTCTGAGTTCCTAGAGTTGTTTTTTCCTGTGTATTATATTGTTATGATATTTTTCTTTTCTCCCAAATTCTAAGACGAACTTGATTTTCATCATCGACCTAGGATTTATTTTATTCCTTTAAATTTTATTTTATTAATTCTATTTTATTATTTATTCAATTGTTATTTAATTTATTTTATTATGGAACTTTATTTTATGCTTTTTACGTATTCTTTTAATTTATTAATTTGCGAGAATGTTGCCTTCAAATACATGTTAGAATACCCCCACGAAGGGAATAAAATTTACTCCCAGATAATAGGCCTCACTTCTTGCCACGCAAGCACTTTCATTAAATAAAAATGACCAACATATTTGTAAATAAAATGAATTGTTTTATTACTAAATAAGAAATTTTCAATCGTCGATATTTTAATTAGGCCACACGGGCCTCACCAAGATCAAATCGAACATACATGTAAATATTCATGTTGTACTATATATCATGTGCTAACCGTTGTGGATGCAGGTTAGATGTATGCCTATGTTTTATTTTCCTTCGGGTATTCCAATTTCAATTTTTTTGGGAATTGTAATTAATAGACTAGGCGTGCGGTTGCATCCCCCGAGGTTATGTAATTTTAATCTTTACTTTTTTGCATTTATTTATCGCTTTATTTATGGATTTATTGCTTTCTAAATATGTGTGAATCATGCATTATAACTCAAAAATGACATAAGTGTGAATATGCACAAGAAATACGATTTTCTGTAGATGTAATATAATGTGATCCAATAAGAAATAAGCAACTTATCCCGAACTCGAATCTCTGTGTCTTAGTGGTCCATCCTCCGAACATTAAGCCTCACAGGACTTTAATTCCTGGAAGAGCTAATCTAGGTGACGACTCTACACTAAGAGATGGTGGATTCGGGTTTGACTAATCCAAAATGTTTCTCGCTTTCTCTTTCAACCTTTCCAGGTCTACGACCCTATACATTTTTATTTTCACTTAAACACCCCGGTGGACCGCACCTATCATTTCACGCACTATCGGCCAATCACTCCATGTCGTCCGCTCACAGGTGCTCCTTTTTATTGGCTTGTTCTTCACCAAATTTATGGAACTGTGTAGTTTCAGTTTCCATGGTGGAGCTCAAACTACTCAGCTGCTCAGTAACATCATCTACACTACCATTTATCTTTCTTACCATTGCATTAGCAATTGCAGTAGACGTGAGGATATAAGTAATGGTTACACCAAGCTAGGCTGTAGAATTCGATAAACCAGTTAGAATCAAAGCCATCTTGTCAACCAAACTCATGGCTTAGCTAAGTGATTTTGAATCACAAATAGGCTGCCTTGAATTTTCTCGAACTCATCGAAGTAGAGTGATTCAGAGGGCAAGCTTGAATGCTCATCAATCTCAAGAAGCTTTACGTTGGGCTTGGATGACAAGTCCGTCAATTCTTAGGTCAGTAGTAGTTTTCTAACTTCCCCATCCAACCCAGTGTCAGATTTAAGGGTGGGGAATTTCTTTCTTAACAGCTCCCTTATCTGAGTTTGGATGGATGAATCAGCCATGTCCTCTTGGATTGGCTTACTACTGGGTGTAGGTACTTCACTAATTGTAAAATTTACCTAAATACCAAGACCACTTTCATTTCCTTGATGAGTGGAGTTCTCAACATTAGGAACTTCTCTAATCAGAGGGATTAGAGGGGTTGAGGATGGGTTTGAAGAAGTGGTTGGTTTAGATGTATTTACATTTGTAGAAGTGGGAATGGGTTTAGATTTTATAGGAGATGGGATTATTGAGTTTGGGGAAGAGAAGAAGCGGTGTTAAGGATAGGAAATGGAGAAGATTTTGGAGAAAAAGAATCAACAAGAATATGAATTGGAGAATTTATAGTATTGGAAGGAATAGGTTGAGAATTTACAAGAGAAGATGGGACTTCAGTAACTGCTGGAGTAGAAACTAAAGAATTTACAGGAGAAGATGGTTTAGGATTTACAGAAGGTGTGGGGGAAGTATTTGAGAGTACCTCTGGGATAGTTGTTTGATCCAAGGATGGATCATCTTGTGGTACTTTAAACTGAGTAGGAAGTTCCTCAACCTGAGTGAAAGTTGGAATGGGGATGTTGGACTCGGGAAGAGCAGATTCTACTTGAGTGGGGGTTGAGGGATGCTCCAACATCCTCATTGTGGCTCACCTTATGGATGTTCTTCTTCAAAGGCTTATTGATGGCAGACCGCTTGCGCTGAGTTCCTTTTATTTGAGTAACAAAGTTCTCAACTTTAGCCGCACCGACAGGACTAATTGTGTCCTCTTCCTTACTCTTTTTGGGATCACCCTACACCTCAAATCCTTCTTAGACATCTAGTTTGCGCTTTCTTTGGCGCAGGGCTTCCTCTGCCTCCACAACATCCTCTGCTTGCTACTTTGCCTCAGCTTCCCTCTGAGCATAAGTTTTTTGCCTTCATTTGTCTCCTTTGGCTTACAAGGGGCTGGGCAGGCATATCTCCTACCCTTGTTTTTGAAGGGCTCTTCCTCCTTGCCTTAGAAGACTTAGCTTTTGGTTTTGGAGAGGTTGCAATTGCATTGATTTGCTCCAATTAAGCAAATAAAGGAACGTTATCACTAGCGTCCTCATGGCCTCCGTCAAAATCCACCATAAAAGGATCTTCTTCATCCTTAAGCATATGCAAGGGTAGTACTGTCGATACTCACTTGAGCTTCCTCCTCTCTTGTGCTTTGTTGTACCTAGTATGCACTTGGTTGTGATACAGCTTGGAGAAGTGGTAGAAGTCCAAAGTCTTCTTCACAACCACTACTGTATCACTAGGGCCCCCAAGGTACGAGGTAACATCTGCTTTCACTACCTTCATCAAGGTAGTGATGAGGTAACCATAGTGATAGACGGTAGGCAGCTTGGTCAAATGGTGAAGAATCACCACTGGCCAATTAAGCCTTTTACCCTTCACCATATGGTAGACCACATACCTCTCTAAGTAGGTGCAGCTACTTATAGGCCTTGTCTTAGGTAACAACAGCTTGATAAACATCTCATGGAAAGCTCTCGCAGTCCAGCTCATCTCAAAAGTGGTTATTTCTCCTGAAACATAGTTTATCGGAAGCTCTCAATCTTCAGGGATGATGATGGCATCTTCATCATCGATTTTTCTGAGCTGAGTGCCTTTGTAAGGCATGTTGAGGATGCTTACTATCAGCCTTGAGTATATGAGATAAGAATTCCCATCAAAATCCACCAACAAGACATTATTGAAGCCCTAGATGGTATAGAGGTTGGAGTAGAAAGCCCTGATCAAGCTTGTTATGGTTGGTCCCTCCAATTGCTGAAATTGACTTATACTCTGTTGCTTGATGATGTGGAGTATGGTGCAATTCCTTAACAGACTCTCATAATCAACACCATACATTGGGCAAAATTCTAAGTTATTTGCCTATTCCACCTTAATGAAGAGAGTTCTTCCAGGAAAGGTAATCTTCTCTAGTTTGCCTTCAGCATTGACAATGATGCTTCTCTTGGAGTTGGATTGGAGTATGAAAGTTGTCTTGGTTATCTCCATTAAAGAGAAAAGGAAAGGGGTTTTGAGAGAAAAGGACTTAGGGTTCTTAAGCACTTAGTGTGATTAGAATTCGATATTACAAGTAATCCTATTTCTTCATCTCCTTCCTCCTTATATAGACTTTCAAACTATCAAAGATACGTGGCGCTTCCTCGGTTAATGATGAAAATGAACGCTGAGATGAATGCTTGATTAATCCCCTTAGTAAAACGATGAGTTTTGCAAAAACAGTTCCAATTCAAAAGCACGTCTTTTGAAAAACATGACCTTTGATTTTAACCGCGATACCGTTCCACTCATCGTTACTTTAAAATATAGATGGAGTTAGACACGTGTTCTCTCCTTTGGATGAAGTAAAATTTGATTTTCAACACTTAGCCAAAATTTCTAACTTCTTCTTCTTCACATGGGGTTTACCATACCAATAAGCTACCTTAGAGTATTGAATTGCTCCTTTGGCAATGGTTTGGTGAAATATCTACTCATTGTTCCTTTGAAGGAACATACTCCAATTTGACATCTCCCCTTAGCACATGATCTCTTATGAAGTGATGTTTAATGTTGACATGCTTCATCTTACCATGCTGAATTGGATTTTTGGATATGTCAATTGCGCTCTTGTTATTACACAAAACTTCGAGACACTTAGACTTTATACTATAATCTTCCAGTTGCTGCTTGATCCATAGCAGTTGTGCTACGCAACTTCTTAGTATCATGTAATCAACTTTAGCTGTACTCAGTGCAACAAAATTTTGCTTCTTGTTGTACCATGAAACCAAGTAGTCTCTAATGAAATGACATCCTCCTAAGGTGCTTTTCCTATCGAGGTTGTCTCTTCCATAATCAGCATTTGTAAATCCTCTTGGAGTGAAATCCATGCTAATGGGATACCACATGCCTATTACAATAAAGCCTTGCAAATATCCGAGAATCCTCTTGACAGTTGCTAGATGCGATGTCTGGGATCGGCTTCATAATGAGCACAGTAGCTCACAACATACTATATGTAACGCGTACTAGTTGTAAGATAAAGAAGAGAGCTTAAGATTCCTCTGTAGAACTTTTTATCCATAGTTTTACCAATTTCATCTTTACTTAAGATAATGGGAGTGGACATTGGTTTTGAATGTTCCACATCAAACTTCTTCAGGACTTCTTTATCATACTTCGCTTGACTTATGAAGATTCCATCCTCAGTTTTCTTGATTTGAAGACCAAGGAAGAAGTTGAGCACTCCCATCATCGACATTTGGAACTTGTTCTTCATTTATTTGCTGAATTCTTTGCATAGCTTCTCAACAGTTGCCCAAATATGATATCATCCACACAAATTTGGACAAGCAACACATATTCTTTCTTTCGCCTAATAAATAGAGTTGTATCTGCTTTTCCTCTTTCGTAGCCTTTGCTAATAAAGAAATTGGTCAGCCTCTCATACTAAGCTCTTAGTGCTTGCTTCAATCCGTAGAGAGCTCTCTTCAGTTTTAAGACATGCTCGGGATTCTTGGGATCTTCAAAGCCCGGAAGCTAGAAAATATACAATTCCTCTTGAATGAATCCATTCAAAAATGCGCTTTTGACATCCATTTGAAATAATTTGAAGTTCATATGAGATGCAAAAGCACATAGAATTCGAATTGCTTCAAGCTGGGTTATTGGAGCATAAATCATAATCAATACCTTTTTGCTGATTGTAGCCTTGAGAGACAAGCCTGACCTTGTTCCTGACAATAATGCCATCATCATGAAGCTTTTTCTTGAAAACCCATATGGTGCTGATTATAGATTTCCCTTTAAGCTTAGGAACTAGATCCCAAACATCATTGCGCTTGAGTTCCAGCTCCTCTTGCATTGCGATTATCCAATAATCATCTCCTTCTGAATCTTCGAACTTCTTAGGTTCAATCAATGAGATGAATGCTAGATGGCTTATCATCCTGCTAAGCTGACCTCTTATCATAACAGGATTATGAACATCATCAACTATACTGTTGAGCTGATGATTGCGATGAGTCCTGATCTCCCTTGGTAGACTCGGGTCAACAGTTGGAGGACCTACAATGGGTTGTTGATGTAGAGGTTGATCTTCGCCATCTTTGAAGTCGATTGAAAGATCATCATCTTCTTTGACTCTCTCAGCTTCAGGTTCTTGTGTTGGGTTGGGTAGCACAGAAAGTGGCATGCTGAGTTGATTTGCTTTCTAAGTTACTCCTTCATCTTCATCAGATAGACATCTATCTGCATTGTTTTTTTATCGAAATCCACATGCATAGACTCCTCTAATAGGCCGGTATAGTTGACATATATCCTATATACCTTGCTGTTAGTTGAGTATCCTAGAAAGATACCTTCATCAACTTTTAGATCAAACTTACCTAACTGCTCCTTGGTGTTAAGAATAAAACATCTACATCCAAAAGATCTGAGATGACCAATCTTAGGCTTGCGTCATAGGGTGTTTTCTCCATAATTGGTCGAATTAAAACCCGATTCAAGAGATAACAAGTTATGTTAACAGCTTCTCCCCGAAAGAACTTTGGTAGATTGTTATCACTCAACATGGATCGAGCCATTTCAACTATGGCTCTATTCTTCCTTTCTACAACCCCATTTTGTTGAGGTGTATGAAGAGAAGAGAATTTTTTGTCAATACCATGTGTTGAATAGAATTCTTTGAAATGGAAATTCTCAAATTCACATCCACAGTCAATTCAGATTCTACTAATTTTAGTTCATATTTCATTCATTATCCAATTACTGATCTTGACAAAAGAATTATATGTTTCGTCTTACCTACTCAGCAAGAATACCCAAGTAAATCTCGTGAAGTCATCCACAACCACCAATGAAAATCTCTTACCACCTAAGCTCATAGGTTAAACTGGGCTGAAAAGATCTAGGTGTAGGAGCTCCAATGTTCGCTTAATTACTACATGATTTATTAATCTAAATGATTTCTTTACTTGCTTACCTAGTTGGCAAGCTAAGCACAATTTATCCTTCTCGAAGCTAATACTAGGTAAACCCACAACTAATTACTTTTTGGCCAGTTTGGACAAAATATTTATATTTATATAACCCAACCTTCTATACCAAATCCATGAATTATCCTCCTTAGATATAAGACACACATTAGTGGAGCCAGGGGATAAATCAATCATATACACATTATTGATTCTACGAGTAAAAAGAATAGTTGAGTCAGTCTTACAGTCAATAACTAAGCAACCTGTTGAGTCTAATGTAACCTTTCTGCCTTTGTCACAAAGCTGGGCTACACTAAGAAAGTTGAACTTGAGTCCTTTGACCAGGGAAACCTCTTTGATTGAAGGAGAGAAACCAACAGCACCATAGCCCACAATCTTCCCTTTTTGGTTATCTCCAAAGCTGACACTTCCATTTCTTTAGCACTCCAATGAAATGAACTGGCTTTCATCTCCCATCATATGCCTTCAGCATCTGCTATCCAAATACCACATTCTAGAGTCATCAACGGATCTAAGGTTCACCTACAAAACAATTACGTTTTCTTAGGTACCCATACTCTCGAGCTTGGTCCTCCCTTGTTAGAAGTGCTTAAGTTACTCTAGTCGCACTCATCCTAATAACCATTTTTATGTATACAGAAAACTGTAGCATGTCTAGCTTTTCCACAAAAGCCACACACTATTTTTGCTTTGAGTTTGGTCGCTTTCTTCTTTTTAGAGGAATTTTTCTCTTAGAATTACGAGTTTGGTTATTATGAGCTTGACTATTGGCTGGAGGAGGAACCTGTTCTTCTAAGCCGTTATCTCAGCATTCAGCTCAACTAATTGCTTAGAGAGCTTGCTATTTAAACATTCATGATACTCAACTTTTTCTTGAAGAAAGCGGATATCAAGAGATAAGGAAGCGATTGTGTCTACCTGATCTTCACTTCTCCTCACTAGTTCCTCGATGCTCTTTCCCAACTTATTAGTCAGTTTCATGACATCAAAGAGTACCTGGGTGAACTGTTCAATAGACAAAGGGATTTTAGAATGTACCTCAGCTTGAGGTGATTTCTCCTTGCTCTGCTTAGCTTCAGAGTCAGCAGCGGTTTAACTTTTATTTGAAGTGGATACTGAGCCTTCACCTCTTACATTTTCAATCGCCATTAAGCAGAGGTTGGCGAAATTAGTTGCCTCTTCATCAGATGATGAAGATTCTTTTGAATCACTTCAGGTGGCAGTAAGAGCCTCATTCTTCTTAGAGAACCTCTTCTTATATCTATCCTTCTTAGTCTAGGGAAAGCTTGACTGGATATGGCCTTTTTCTCCACAACCAAATCATTTGATATCTTTGCTATGTTCTTTCTTCTATCCTTCCTCAGCTCCTCGTCGGTGCTGAGTTGACTTGTTTTTAGTAAGAAACTTCTTCTTGTTGAACTTTCCATCCTTCTTCATGAAGTGTTTGAAACGCCTAGTTAAAAGGGCCATTTGCTCATCAAAATCGCAACTGGTGGATTCATCTGACAAATTAGCTTTAAGGACAATGACTTTTCCCTCTCTTTCCTTGCTTTTACTCCTTTTAGAGTCATCAGTATATTTCCTCAGGCTCATCTCCTGAGTCAGGAAGGTGCCTATCAGCTCATTTAGTTGTAGGTCTTAAGATCATAAGCCTCCTCGATTGCGCTCCTCTTGGCATCCCACTCTAAGGTAAGAGTGCGAAGAATCTTCTTCACCAGCTCCTCCTTGGTGAACTCCTCACCAAGCCGCTTCAATTCATTAACGATGTTAATGAACTTGGTATTCATGGCTTGAATACCCTTGCTGGTGCTCATCTGGAACATCTCATACTCTCTCAGCATGAGATTGATCTTGGATTCCTTAACCTTGTCCATCCCCTTATAGGTAATCTCTATCTTCTTCCAGATTTCTTATGCTGTCTCGCAACTCAAGACTTTTTTGAATTTAGTAAGATCTAGCGCACAATGTAAGTAATTAATCGCTGCGACATTCTCTTTGAGAAGCCTCAAATCAATGTCGTCATAATCCTCTAGATCGACTGGAACATGTTGCCCATTCCTAACCACGGTAGGAATTCATGAGCCAAGCTCGAAAGAGAGCCATGGTTGCATGCTCTAAGATTGTATAAAATTTTTCATGCGATTTTCCAAAATGTGTAGTGATTAATGTCGAATAACGGTGGTCTGGTTACAAATATTCCTTCCTTAAGGAGCACTGTCTCTCCTAAGAAAAAATTGTAGCTGTTGTAAGCCATTTATGGATCTTTAACTCAAAGACGATTAGTCTATAAGTTCAGCACTGCTTTGATACAGTTGTTAGTCCTTAGATGGCTTAATTACATAGTAGGGGTGAATGCTGTTCTTGGTTGTTTTTTTATTTTTATAAAATATTTACCAAGTTAAAGTTTTTAGATGCACGTGCTGAGTGCTTCGTGTTGAGTTTGGTCCAAAAACTAATAAACTGCTCAGCTTTGCTGCTCGGTTTATCTTCAATCTCTTGCTGAGTACTCTACTCAACACGGATTAGTTTTTCAAGCAAAATAATGAAATGATAGAGATTAAATGATGAATGAGAACGCGATAAAAGCACAAATAAGGTTAGAACTTCAACACCTGAGATTTATCCTTCTTCGGCCCCTAACCTACCTCCAGTCTCCAGATTCCTTTATAAGCTTTAATCCACTAGAGATTTCATTCCTTCCTTAGGTGGAGAGTCCTTTACAGCGGGTAGAATCTTTTACAGATAGTACCTTTCTTTCTAACTACCTCTCAGACTACAGTTTGGGTACCCTTCCCAAACCGCCACTCAGATTTCTTTTTTAAAAAGAATTTCAAATGCAGAATTCAACTTATAAACTGTTGAATCATTTACAATGTTAAACTAAAGTGATTTTCTCTCTATTACAAAATAGATAAAGGAATTCTATTGTTTGCTGATTGCTTGAGTTGGAATTTCTTGAAGCTAGGAGTAAATGAACAGAGTTTCAGCTCTTTAAGAAATTCGAGGTGATTCACCAAGTTTGAACGTTTGCTCCATTCTTCTATTTATAGTTGAAGGTCTTAGAGTTAGCCGTTGCAAACTTCTCGTCATGATAGCTCTTTAATTTCTTTCCTCTTCAAATCTTTCGAATTTTCCCGTTGAAGACAAATTCCAAGACATTTAGAGATAAATATTTCGAATGTTGAAGCGCAATATTATTTCATTGTCAAAAACTCATTTTTCTTCAAGCAATCTGTTCTGATAGAGAGGCGCGCAAGATGAAGCGTGGAATTCTGCTATTAGTTGACTTGGTGACGTTTACAGAGGTACGCGAAAACACTGAGAACGACGCATGTTAGAGGATTCCTTTTGCCTTAGACTTTAGTGAGGAATCTCTAACATTCCGTATTGACACCTTTTATCTTGCGAGGTTCATAGGAATATTTTCTTTAATTTCAACACTTTTTCACTTGAAAATCATCAAAGGCATATTCAGTTTCTCACAAAAACCGTTAGTAGCACAAGTGTCAAATATTTCTCTAAGTTTCAAGGATGATAGCTTTTACAATGTAAAAGCTAACTCATCACAGCTAAGTGAATATCTTCTAAACTACGTAATACTCAGTACAAATCAGCTTTTCTTACTCTAAGCCATAACTTAATTAATTACTCAATAATCTGAGTTATTTTCCCTAAAAGAAAATCAAGTAAACCTCATTAATTAAGAGTATACTTAGTACTCAATTAATTTTACTATCCTTGTTAGTTTGTTATTTCCAAATCATTTTAAGTATTGTGAGGTACTATTAACTTGGGTTCAACAATACATAATTCTCTTCGTCTCTTTTGGTCTACCTTTCGAAGAACGAATCGATTGGGCTATGGAAACATTAGGAACTCTTTCGTAGAAAAGAATACTTTGGCCAACTTAAATCTTACTCCGCGATTAGTGAAGGCACCCTGTATCATTCTAGTCTATTGGAAGCTGCCATCAGCAGGATGGGTAAAGGTAAACACGAATGCAAGCTTGCTTGGAAGTTCAAGCCTTCTAATTGTGGCAGAATTTTCTCCAATGATAAAGGTTTGGCACTAAATTGTTTTTTCTTTTCAATGGAGTCATCCTTTGTATATATGGCTGAGTTGAAGGCTTCAATTTTTGCGATAAACACGTCTGTTGATAGAGGATGGCAGCAGCTATGTTTGGAGAGCGATTCTACATATGTGGTTTATCTCCTTCGTTCGCGTAGTGAACATGTACCATGGAGCTTGAGGACTTTTTGGAGAGCATGTTTCGCGGCTTTGAACAACATGAATTTCATTGTCTCTCATATTTTCAAGGAAGGGAATGGATTAGCAGACGCTTTGGCTACACATGGTAGAATCATACAATGAGAATGCGAATGGAACTCAATTCCACAGTTTTGTTTAAAGTTTTATGCACATGACTTGAGTGGCCGAAGCTTGTTTCGGTTCACATAGTTTATTTTCCTTTCATGTTTTGTTAACTTATTTGCTTCCTTTTCTTTTTCTTTTAATAATATAGGGGTTTGGGCTTTCTTCGATTGGGTGACATCCCTTGAAGTAACCTAAACCTCAATTTCATTCAAAAAAAGTTCAGTTCAGTTAAGGTCTATTAAATTCAGTTCAGGTCCATTAATTTTAATTTTAATAATAATTATTCTAATTAACACTTTAATAAAAATTGATAGTAATAATAAGAAGAATAATAATAATTTTAAAAACATTAATATAGAAAAATAATTATTAGACAATGTAGTTAACATTAATTATAAATATAGTAAGAATAATCTTTAAATAGTAATAATTATTAGTGTTATTGATATAATAATATTATTAATCTAACTATAATATAATAATATTTTTCATTATAATTCTAGTATTGATTAATTAAAAAATGTGATATGGGATGATAAAACGAGAATATTTATTAATTAAAAAAACTATTATGTTTTTTAATCTAATAATAAATGATAATTTGTATCAAACTACAATATATTATAATAATTATTATTAATTCACGTGTAATTGTAATAATAATTGTTATTTGAATAACAAAATGTTAATTATATAATTTTACGTATTTTATAATAATTTTTTATTATTAATGTTATTAAAAAAATTTATTAATTATTTTATATATGTAATTATTAATATTACTATTTGAAATTATTAGTAATAATAATTTATTGTTTTTTTAATATTTATTGGTTTTTACTATAATTTTAATAATTAATGTATTATTATTAAGTTTTATTAAGCTCAGGTTCATTAAGTTCAGTTCAGTTCAAGTCCATTAAGTTCAGTTCAAATAAGTTCAGTTCAGATTTCAAAAGTTCAAGAGATAACGGCCTCAACTCTGTTTTTCATATTTTTTTTAAGGAATATTTTTCAGAAAACAACTTTAATTTTCTACAACTAATCATGGTAAAATGTTGAGACGTGAACATGGAAATGTTAGAAGTAGTTACAATTTTGGTGAACCCACTCATATGGAAAAGTTAGAATCGTTTTCTTAATATCGCTTAGCATTAATCTATTGGATATCGGAAAATCTGATATCAATTTTAAGTTTATACATGTCATTAAAGAAAAATCTTGACACCCAATTTATATTTGTAGTTGACATATTACCATTTATAGTTTATAATTTACGTATCTCGGCCACTAAAACATGACAAATGACGAGTAAGTAGTGGTTTTGTAAACGTGTTTTGACCAATAAAAAGTTGCTAGTTAAGATGAAAGTACATGAATTTTCCTATAAATATGAAGTCATCTACGGTCATCAATCATAACTCCATCTTAACAATTATGCCTTCTCCATTCTAATCTAACTATCATGAGTTGCTATGTGTTTCTTGTAAAATTTTATAGTTTTAAAAGTAAAATTAATCGGATGAACGATTTACCAGATATAAATTCTGCATACTTTTGAGAGATGAATGTCTTGGGTCGTAAACTTCATCTCGAAATAGTCCAAGGTTCACACTGGAACTATTACATACTAGATGTTCTTCATTCTGCAAGATTCTCAACTGCTACTTGCATTACTATTTTTTTTCTGACTTCACTTCCTAGAAAAAGCATAGATCTAGAAGATGATGATCACGTTGTTCTCATCAATCAGAAGAATGATTGTATGTGGTGATGCGTCAGTGACCATCGATTATGAAGTTGCAGTTGAATTTGATGGACATGAATAGCGATTGGTTGGTTTTGAAATAGTCGGGCCGTGATAAGCCACAAATTGCTCCAATATCAGAATTGAAAGAATAAACGCAAGGGCAAGCCGTGAGTACCGCCTAGAGCCCATAAATGCAAACGATGATTGTTAGGAAGCGTAAGGATGGAAAAGTTTAATTGTCTTTGTAATGTTGATTTTGATTATTGTTTATTTATTCCAATCGGACCTAGTCCAAGTCCTACCAGGGGCAGACATAGGTACAAGTCTATAGAGGTTCCTAATCCCTCACTACTGGGTAAACATATATATGTAGAGAGAGAGAGAGTTACAAAATGGTAACAAATAATTCTTGAATATCATATGGTAAGTGAATATAACACCTCGTTTCCAGCCTAGTGTTAGTTCGAACCCTCTCACCATCATTTTCATTTTTCTCATCCTTTTTTTCCTCCAATTCTTTATTTTCTTGTGTCTTTTTATGCATGTTCTCGTTTTTTCCCTTTTACATTTTCTTTTCCCCTACCTTTATATTCATTTCATATAGATAGATTTTTCAAACTTAACTTTCTCGTTCTTTATTTCTTTTACATTTATTTATATTGTTATATTAATAGTTTTCAATACATTACAAAATATTTAAAATTAATCAATAAATTCATTTACAAAAATTATATTCTTAAATATACCAGGCCTTGTTCTCTTCACTTTCAATTTGGTTTTATCAAGTTCAGTTCAGTTCAGGTCCATTAAGTTCAGTTAAATTCAGTTCAGTTAAGGTCTATTAAGTTCAGTTCAGATCCATAAATTTAATTTTAATATGATTATTTAATTAATACTTTAATAAAAATTAATAGTAATAAAATAAAAAGAAGAACAATGATAAAAAATATTAATATAGAAAAATAATTATTATTTAATGTAGTTAATATTGATTATAAATATAGTAAAAATAATTTTTAAATAGTGATAATTACTAGTGTTATTGATATAATAATAGTATTAATGTAACTATAATATAATAATATTTT
>CATIWQ010131187.1:0-39547 GCA_949673415.1 Euphorbia schlechtendalii | reverse complement strand
AATATATTTCATCCCTTTTTCATTATAAATGCTATGTAGTTTTGCAGAAATTCACTTGCAAAACAAATGTAAACTATGGTAATCCATGTCTTTCATCAAGTTTTCATTTCAATAGTTTGTTATGTTGCAGAAACAATCAGTGGACATATGAAAATTAAAATCAGTAGTATGGAGGAAAATCAATACAATGGATTCTTATAATGCAGAAACTCATCAAACTCACTCTTACGTATTTTTTTTATAAAAGAAATCAAAATCATGTTAATAACATCAGATAACATCAGTAGAATGGATGAAAATTGCAGATCATGTTAAAATATGTCTTAAATCAGTAGTATGGAGTTTTAAATCAATACTTGTGAACTCCTCTTTGGCTGTTTGTTTTGTTCTTTATTTCGATCATTTGGTATGCATGTGGTTTGATGTTAGTATATAGAAACTAGACTATTTTATCAAAAAAATCCAAAGTATATAACAATTTAGGGTTTCGTTTACCTTGTTTCTTCCTGTTTTTCATTTTCGGTCGGAGAGTTCTCCATTTTTTCGTGTTGTCGCGATGATGAAGCCAAATTCGTTGCTGATTATGTTTTTATAGCTTCTGTTGTTGAATCAGATGATTGTGGTCACGAGAAAATCGTAGAAGACGGTTTTGTAACAGAGGAACAAGAAAAGCACGATTGAGAGTAGAAGCACGGTTGAGAGCACGATTGAGAGAAATTTTGCACGGTTTGTTAATGGAGTGGAGAGCAAGTGGAGGCAGTTAGAGTGAGATTTTTGAAAGTTTTAGTTGTTAGAAATATGAAAAGTTTTGAACGTATAAGGAAAAAGATTTTGTTGGTTTGTGGGCTTTCAAATAGTAAGGGGTGACATGGTCCATAATTATTTGGGCTGTTTATTGTATAAGTATAAAAATCCCTTAATTTAACACTTGTTCTCGATAGTTAATAAGAAAATAATCTAAATATAAAGAAATTTGTTAAATAATATATTTGCAGACAAAAGTTCGCCGCAAAATATAAAATTCTTGTGATAATCTTAAGGGTTGAATACTCCATCACTAAAAAATAAATACCCTCTTTTAATTTACCAACTAATAATTTTGTTGGTAACTTTAAATATTAGATCATACCTAATTCATTACTTCATATTCTCTACTCTAAACTGTATTTTTACAATTTTTATTCTATTTATACAGTAGTTACAAAAAAATTTATTCAAACTCATTACTCTATTTTTCTACCCAAGAAAATTCCTTTCTTTAAATAATATATTATTATTGTTGTTGTTGTTGTTGTTGTTGTTATAACAATATATTATTTTTGTTATTATTTAAATAAAATATACAAATTTATTATATTTTCAGAAATATAAATTCAAATTAATATAATATTATTTATATTTTAAAATTAATTTTTATATATAAATTTAATTTATATAATCATAATTTAATATTGGAATAAAAAATTATTATTATAAAACATAAACAAATTAAATGGAATTAATAATTATAAGATAATATATAATATTATTAAAATTATATTTCAATAAATAAATTAATTAATAATATTAGAATATTCAACTCCAAATACGGAATAGGTTATAGATTTCTCCAAATATAGAGAACACATAACTTACTCCATATTTGGAATAAGGTTGGATACCAACCCTACTCCAAAATAATAAGAACATTATTCATAGAGTCAGGGGCGGATGCAGGAATATATGTGAGGGGGGGTCAAATTAAACATTTTTGGTACAATAATATTAATAGTTAAATCGATGCAAATCATTAAATAATATATCAACATAAAGTTTGTAGCAAAAGTAAATAAATAACATACATATAAAAAAAAGTGTCATTTTATTAAGTCGTGAAATTAATTTACAAGTGAATCGAACGTGTTTTTTTCATTTATTAGAATTTCATACATAAATCAGTAAATCACAATCAAATTATATGGTAATCAAACTAATTTTCATTTAATTATCTTGTTATTTCATTTGCACAAATTTTATTTAAACTATTATTTTGAAATATTTAAGAAATAATAAAAGTAATTGTTGAAATAGAATCTCTTAAAAAAAGCTTCAAAAGAGGGAAAAAATAGAATGTTTGAAAAATAATGAACTTCAAAAAAAGAGACAATAAACTTGAAAAGAGATAGTAAAAAAATAGCGAGTCCATGTGTAATGTTGGTGGTGGGTACTGAACCCGAAATCAAGGGGGGCTAACTGCAATAATCTACCATCTCCACCAACCTTTTTCCTTGTCTATGTATACATCATAAATATATTTATAAGAAGTTTTGAAATATAGGGGGGCTGGAACCCCTGTACCTATGTACATGGATCCGCCTCTGCATAGAGTTACATTGTACTTGCCTTACTATTGCAAAATTCTGATGATCTACAAGTAAATAACAACTAAATTTATGTTGCTAATATGTTCAGAATTTCAGTTTCATAGTCTTCCTGATTTAGCAATCTAACATCGCTATGTTTCTAGAATCCAGATTTTGACGTTTTAGATGTAGATACCTAAACTAATTTTATATATGAATACTATGTGTTATTTGAATGATTCAAAATAGAATAAAATCAGTTTTATTGTTATTCGCTACCATTTAAGTAGGGGTTTTGAATTAGTCCAATTAGTTGATTAATTATATGACATGCTCATGATTTAGTGACATTTAGTTAGTCTTTTTAGCTTATAAAATCAGCTTGCTTATTTAATATAATTAACTCAATAAAAATCAAGTTTGGGTTCATATCTCTCTCTCTCTTTTTTAAGTAAATTGCTTCTAATAAACCAACAATTGGTATCAGAGCCTATTTATTCTTGAGAGACCTGTGAGTTATTGGGGGTGAGTGATTTGAGAGTATCCAAATGTCAAATAGTAATTCAATATCTTCTCCTCTAATCTTCAATGGTGAGAATTATCAAGTTTGGGCTATTAAGATGAAAACACATTTGAGGGATTTAGGCTTATGGCAATGGGTTGAAGCTGAGAGGGAAGTACCACCTGTTGGAAACAATCCAACACTAAATCAAATTAGAGCTCGCAAAGATGAAGAAGCTAAGGCACCAAGAGCCATACCTCAAATCCATTCTGGTGTCACCGACTTGATTTTCCCAAGAATTATGGGTTGTGAAACTGCTAAGCAAGCTTGGGATACATTGAAAGAGCTTTATCATGGCAATGATATAACAAGAAGGATGCAATTACTTAATCTTAAAAGGAATTTTGAGATGATAAGGATGGAAGAGAAAGAAACTCTACAAGAGTTTTCTGACAAGATAATGAATGTGATTAATAAAATCAGATTGATGGGAGAAGAATTGCCTGATAGCAGGATCGTGGAGAAGGTGCTTGTGAGTTTTCCAGAAAGGTTTGAATCGAAAATTTCGTCTCTAGAAGATTCTGGAGATCTTACTGAAATTTCATTATCTGAATTTATCAATGCTTTTCATGCACTTAAGCAAAGACATAAGTTGAGAAAAAAGGAAACTCAACAAGTAGTTGAAGGGGCTTTAATAGCAAAGGTCCCATCTTTAGAAAGTGTTCAATTTAAATGTGGTATTTGCAATAAGTTTGAACACAAGAAAGAAAAATGTTGGTACAATGGAAAGACCCAATGCTACAAGTGCAAAAAATTTGGACACATCAAAAGGTATTGTCGAATGAAGACCGAAGAGAATGTCAATTTGACACAAGCAACTCAAAAGGAAGAAATGTTGTTTTAAATTGGTGACACGTGCACCAAGAGAAATTATTTGGAGAGAAGTTATCCAAATGTTTAATGATGGGAGAGTACATCATCATGTTCGATGGTGGGATGGTACATCATCAAGGATTTTGAATCAAGAGGGAATGTTATTTGAATGATTCAAAATAGAATAAAATCAGTTTTATTGTTATTTGCTACCAATTAAGTAGGGGTTTTGAATTAGTCCAATTAGTTGATTAATTATATGATATGCTCATAATTTAATGGCATTTAGTTAGTCTTTTTAGCTTATAAAATCAGCTTGCTTATTTGATATAATTAACTCAATAAAAATCAAGTTTGGGTTCATATCTCTCTCTTTTTTTTAAGTAAATTGCTTCTAATAAACCAACAATCCCCTCAAATCTGGAATTTGTTATGTTTGCATCTGTATAAATGTTGAACTTCAGTTGGGTAAGTACTGTTAGATTTCCGAGATATCCAAGCACTGGAGGTATAGATCCTGTAATATCATTCATACTAGTCAGTAATTCTAAAATGTTACTACTGTAGTTTAAAAAGTACATTTTTGTCGAATTCCTACCTCTCAAATCTCACTAGTTCCAATTACACTCTACAATATAGGTATCCAATATATGCACAAATTTTAAAAAAGACAAGTAACATTTTTGGCACTGCAAAAAGCAATGTGAAGTTTGTCCTTAAACATGGTGACTCTTTCTTCCTAAACATATGAGAGTGAAGCCTCCCAACTTCTTCTTCTTTTTGTCGGTTCTTGTGGGTTTTCCACCTAAACTATACACAATAAATATTTAACTAGTCAAGTATGTTGCCGGCCGTGATACATCGTTGGCTTATACATATTCTTCTACTGGTCTCAGATTATGACCAAAAACATTAAATAATGGCTACATGACAAATTGACAATACAACTGTTTCCTATTTTGAGGAGTTGGTGTGTCAGTAACTTTTTTAATGGATTGAAACCGTTTCTTTCATTCCCTAATTTTCATCACAAAAGTTTATCTATGTCTTACACTAGTAATAGCATCTTTTACTCACCTTGATTATTATCTACCCGTAACATTATATATGTGGTGATATTAATGTACTAATTGAGCACATACAACATACTATGAAAATAATGCAAGCGATATTATTTTTATTCCTAACCTTTCCACTATTCCAAATCTGTGCAGCACAAAAGATAACAGCAGCAGAAATGCAAAGTTGCCAACATATATGCGGGAAAGTTGAAGTCCAATACCCGTTCGGAATTGGACCAAAGTGTTCGATGAATCAATGGTTTGAGGTTATTTGCAGCATCAACACCAGTAACCGAACTGTAGCAATCCTCTCCTTAACCAATCTTGAAATCATTCATATCAGCTACGGAAACAGCCAAATCCGAATAAAAAGTCCTATTATATTCGAGAACTGCAACGGCTCTAAAACGGGCAAACCGCTCGTTCTCACTGGCACGTCTTTCACCATAGCATCCTCCAATAAGTTCACAGTTGCTGGCTGCAGTGGCCGCGCTTTGCTAACCTCTGCCGAGCCCAGATATCGTAGGGTGCGAGCCGACATGTGACAAGAATATTAAACCAGAAGGACGGGACCCACCATGCTCTGATAACACGTGCTGTCAAACATCAATCCCGCATTTTCTTCAAGTGTTTAAGCCCAAGTTCGAGATCCGAGATGAGAGTTGCAAGGTTGCTTTCATATCGGACAGGAAGTGGTTCGAGAAGAAGGAAAGAAATGTTTCTGCCATTGCACAGTGGAGATATGTCCCTATGACTATGGAGTGGAAGATCGATGCTACTGCCTTGTCGAATCGTATTAATAGGAAAACCACAAAAGCCGGTGTAGTGAGATATTATAATGGAAATGAATTCCCTTATCCAAACAACACTTGGTTGGAATGCAAACGCGGTTTTGCTGGCAATCCTTACCTTTTCGACGGATGCAAAGGTATGAATTAACTGTCACTGCAAGAAAATTTGCTGATTAGTGTCGACAAAGTCGTCGCTAAAAAAGATTTGGGTAGACTTAATAACTGGAAACAACATTAGCGTCACTTTAGCGACCAAAACCACATTGCCGCTAAAACACTCAACGCTTAAAAATTAGTTGTGACTTATTATAAGTCAACGCAGCTTAGCGACATCAACATTGTCGCTATGTCTGTGTTTACGGTAGCTTTATTTCCCTTTTTGACGCTAAATAGAGGCGCCTTTGTTGTCGCTACTGGACGCTAAGTCAGTTGTCGCTATTCGACGCTAAAATCTCAAAAGTGCGGAATTTTGAGTTGAAGCTTGTCATCTCAAATAATTGTTTTCGTCTTTAAGTTGTCGCTGTGATTTCTTTGTTAGAGGCAAATTTGCTGTCACTAAACTGATGGTGCATTTTGCAGATGTTGATGAATGCCTCGAACCTAAAATACGAAGTCTATGCAGTGGAACATGTGTAAACACATATGGCTCATATAGATGCCAAGCTAGCAAATCATGGATTATCATTTTAGGCAAGTAAATCTTTTCTTAATTAACAAACAAATAATACTTATTATATATAAACAGTTTGATTTATGTTTTATATGCTTCATTGTGCAGCTATCAGCGTGGGTTGTGGAGCATTGAGCATGCTAATAATTACATGGTGGCTATGTAGATTAATCAAGAAGCGAAAAATCGTCCAGCAGAGGAAGAAATTCTTCAAGCAGAATGGAGGTTTATTATTGCAACAATATCTGTGCTCAGATCAGGCTGACGTTGAAAAAATCAAAATATTTACTACCAAGGAATTGGAAAGAGCGACCGATCACTTCGATGAAAACAGAATCATTGGCAAAGGAGGCCAAGGCACGGTTTATAAAGGCATGTTAGTTGATGGCAGAATTATTGCAGTGAAAAAATCCGTGGAAATAGACGGAGAAAATCTTAGAGAATTCATCAATGAGGTTGTAATTCTGTCCCAAATCAGACACAGAAACATCGTAAAACTACTCGGCTGCTGCTTGGAAACACAGGTTCCTATGCTTGTCTATGAGTTCATTACCAATGGTACCCTTTACGATTATCTCCACTTTCAAAATGACGACTTCCGTATGTCGTGGAAACAGCGGCTTGAGATTGCGATACAAATTTCAGGGGCACTTTCGTATTTGCATTCAGCTGCATCAATTCCAATTTTTCACCGAGATATTAAGTCGAGGAACATACTACTGGATGAAAAATACAGAGCAAAAGTATCAGATTTCGGGGTTTCGAGGCTCGTTTCTGTTGATCAGACTCATCTGATAACTCATGTGCAAGGTACTTTCGGGTACTTAGATCCTGAATACTTCCAATCCAACAGGTTTACAGAGAAAAGCGATGTTTATAGCTTCGGGGTTGTTCTTGTTGAGCTTCTGACCGGACAAGAACCGATTTCCACCTCGAAACTGGGAGAGCGCACTGGCTTAGCAGCGAGTTTCATTGTTTCAATGGAACAAGGGAAACTCGATCATATAACCGATCCTCGAATTGTTGACTACAGTTGCAAAGATGTTGAGCAAGTTAAGGCAGTGGCTAACATTGCAACAAGATGTTTGAACTTGAATGGGAAGAGAAGACCAACAATGAAGGAAGTGACAATGGAGTTAGAATCGCTTCGATTGTCCGATAAAGTTCTGGCTGTAACTCTAGGAAATGATAAAGAAACTGCATCAAATGTTTGGGATGTGGATTTTATCAGTTTCTCAAGCTCCGACGACATTATTGTTGGTCAGAATATTCTCAGAAAACAAAACTGAGTTCATTTATTGTAATAAAAAACAGCAAACTTTAGGACATGGAAATTTGTGTTTTGTCAAAATTGTAATTACTGTATCTGAAGCAATCTGTATTTGTTGCTATCTTAATAGCAGCTAGTTTTGAGTTTAGAAAAACTGTTTATAGTTCAAGACCGTAAGAGCTTCATATCGAGATAAAGAAAAAGAACTTGTGTAATCATACATATATATGTGATGATCAAATCTCAAAGAAAATTCATAATTATGAGAAATTCAGAGCTTAATAACATATGTCTCAAAAAAAAAATATATAGGTTACTCAAATAGTAAAAAAATGTGCCTACAATTCATTATAACACTGATTCATGTGATTTAACATTGCCTTGTAGCTTTTGATACAAATGAGGTATACTATGAGCTATAATAACCTTAATCATTCGTCTCGTTTTCTCAGATTTTCATCTTTCCTCTGACAGAATTCTTGGCGAGCTCCAAGCGACACATAGCTTTCTCTTTCCCGGCCAATCCAAAACACGATGTAGTTTCCCCCAATGTAACAGCAAAGTAGAGGTAGACTGTGCATAAGAAAGCCAAAAGAACCAGTGCTGTTAGGAGGAAGCGATGCCTTTGGAAAATCGTTGACCAACTACCCAACTCGTCTCGTGGGAAAGGTTTGCGAAAAGACGGTGACCTACGACGAGGAGAAGATAAGTCGATAGCCATCACTGTTAAACTCAACCTCTTCAATTGGCCTGAAAAATTAATCAGTTTGTATTGACAATGACAAACAGAACAAAAAAAATGAAAAAAAACCCAACATATATTTTAAAGGTAGGCAAACCACTAATGGGTTACCATTATTTGTTACGATACAAGTAAAGCAACCCTTTGTTTTCTCTCACAGAAAGACTGGAACTCGGCATGAACACCACAAGCAAATTCCACTAGAAATAAAGAAAAAACAGCAGAGCAAAACACTAGATTTCAAAACTAGGAGAACAAGGATTGGAAACGAACACATTATGAAAGTGTCAACCATGTAAGTGCAATATAAATGAACTTACATAACCAGAAACGTTAAACAATCATTCTCACAAGTTACGAGAGTTAAAAGTACACTAGCTTCATCATGTTGATATATAAGAGATTCCACATGGAACAGGGAGTGATCTCTTACAAGAAAACCACTAAAAACAAAAAATTCAGGGTACAATCAGAATTGATCATTCCTCAACGTTAAATGACTTTCAAAGGGTTAAACTAAAGAACAAGTGTGTGTGTGTGTGTGTGTGTGTATAAAGTATAAAACTATAGGATATTTAGGTCGTGTGTCTATGCATGACCAATCATCAATGAAGTAAGTCTAAGAACACTCACACTAAAAGTGTCATTAAAAAGGAGAAGTATTGGACAGAGTATAAACCTATAACCACAAATTTGTTGTCAAATTTTAATTCAATATAAATCAAAATAATGAATGAAACAAGCCTAAGAATTGGAGATACAATTTACGCCCCATAAAACAGAAAATTCATTGACTATGTAGATTTGGGCTTTTCAACCCCCTTCCCATTTCTTTGATTTATCAAGATTGGCTATTGTAAAATGATTTTTCGATGCGAAAAAAGGCTTGCAGTAGATTGGTAAGGCATCTCAAAAGGAATAAACATATGAAATGGTAAACAATTATTTAAGTATCGACACAATCACATATATTTCTTCAACTTTTTAATGTTTTCACTAGGAAAACAAGACTTCAAAATGTTTGATCCGTAGATCCTTTAATTATGAAAGGATCTAAAACTATACTTCAAATTGCTAGAGCATAATAAACAAGACTTGGGTAAATTTACTAGATCAATGCACATAAATGTCCATGGATCATTCTGATCTCAAGAAAATTGACACCAATATCTCAGTTTGTCTTCTGTGGAGGATGCTAAAATTCTGAATTCTACAAATCCACCACATTATATCCTATCGAATGACACTAATTTGACAAAGCAATCTACCCACCATCAGATAACCTAGATTGAGTTAGTTAGCTACCCACAACCATTATTTAACAAACAAAAAAGATAAGACAATGAACTGTCTATTCAATCACAAAAACACAATCTTTCATTCTACTCAAGAAATTAACATAAAAAACAATGTTATGAAATAACCATAATTTTCACATCGACATCAAGAAAACTAAACAAATCATCTCAAATCTGAAGAAAAGGATCAGACTTATAGTGATGCAAAAAAAACCTTATTCTTTCAGAATACACCTTCTTTGGAGATTTCTTCACATCCCCCGGCTTTAAATAAGAATGGATATCGAGGAAATCATCGAGTACCGGTTAATGAGATGTATCGCGTAACCAATTGAGAGATTAGCGATTGGAAAATATAAAGGTCAAACGATCCAAGAAAGAAATAAAGAAAAAGAGAAGAAAGAGAAGAGAATGGATTGCGAGGGAGGGCGAGCTGGGGAAAGTAAAATGGGGACTGGAGGAGATGATTTGGGAGTAATAATTGACCTCTGGATGCCTCAAAAGCCGTCAAATTTTGGGACGATCAACGGAACTTCGCTCAATTTTATGCACTTTATTTTCGCTACTAAATAGGAACAGGCCATTTTTTAATAACCGGTATTTGCTATTTTATTTCTTTAATACATGTCTACGGGCTTATGAAGAGGCCTATTTTATTTCTTTCATCTTAGAAAGTATTTTTTATTTTCACATTCTGGTCTATTTTTCTTATATTTTGTGGGAAAAATATGACTAGTATTTGATCCTTAGTACATACGTATCTAAGGGCAAGTTCAATAGTTCCCCGTTTGGGAGAATTCTTCAAAATGAAGAATGAATATGAGAATTGATCAAGTCTAACCATTATTTATACATTTTCTAAAATGAGATTTTCTAAATATGGGGAATGATCCATTCCCCATGTTAAAAGAATTGAATAAAATAATATTACTTTTTACTTTTTTTATTGTTTTTTGTTTTAATTTGTTATTCTTTTTGTTAGTTTAGTTATAAAATATTATTATTTTAAAGTAAATTTGATATGGAGAATGAAAAATAAAAAAGATGACTTGAGAAAAAATATTATACTGCAAAATAAGGTTTGGGAAATGAAAAATAGAAAAAATGATTGAACTTGCTCTACCACCTTTAATATTTTGCTATTGTTTGTTATTGCGTGGTTTATTAATTTTTTTTTAAACAAACATTAAAAATACATATCTGATTCGAAAATGTAAAAGGCAATACTTGAAGTTGTTAACACATGTTGTGGAAATTTGATAATGAATCTCCTTGCATAAACTTCATCAGGATAACAATTATTTGTTTGATATATGTGATGAAATTTTGAATTATTGTTTGAAAAAAAGTTATTTAAAAAGTTGTTAAGAAATTAATAAAGCAATTGCTATAAATTTAAAATTAATAAATTATATACTAAAAAAATTTAGAGGAAAATTTTAAAGATTAATTTATATTTTTCTAATATTTAAGGATTTTTTTTAATTCTAGCAGACTCATTCCTTTAATAATTTGTTTTTATAAAGTTAAAAACCATAATAAGCACAACATAACACAGACTCTGCAACAGTTATAATAATTAATTGAAAAATAAAAGATTTATTCTAACAAATTGGATTACAAGTTTGATTACAAATATAGACACAATTGTTTCCGTTTACAGCTAAACCAAGCAGCGTTGAGTCTGTATTGATTGGGGAAAGCAAACCCCCCTATCAAACCTCTTTTGTTCGAAGGAATTTGCTTTGCCCTTTTCAAATCAAGCATCTTGTTCTTTTGGTCGATCTCTCTTACACAGGTATCAAGTATACTTCTAACATCAATGGTTGGGTTTAGAAATGTAAATTTTTCAACTTCAGTTTCAAATTTTGAAATGTGAATAGTATCACTTTAAATTTGAAGTAGTACTCACAATTTCAATTTTTTTTCACTTTTTTTGTTATTTTTATATTTTAAAAAAATAATTATGCTTCGAATATATATTTAAATTTTTTTAATATTTATTTATTTATAAAAAATCTATTTTATTTATTCTTAAAAAAATATTATTACTTTGCTATTCATAGTTTTAAAGTTTGGTGAAATTTAAGGTGTAAAGTTTAAAATATTGTAACAACTTTAAACTATGAAGTGAAATAGAATTTGAAATGAAAAATGAAAGTATAATGTTGGAAATGCCCTTGTGTTCAATAGAATTTGTTAAAATTGAAAGCATCATTTTGTGTATAGATATGACAAAAACATCATTTTGCAATCATGCATCATTTTGTAAGGTTGGAACTCGTCTGGAAGAATTTTATAGTGCAGAGAAAGCAAGATGGTGATTGTTTTAGGGCTTTGCTTTGATCATCATAATTCTTGAATAAAAGCAAACATCGCCTTTCTTGGCAAAAATTCTTAAATGGTAGTAGGGCCTTGCCGTGGATCTGGCAGCAGGTAATTCTGGAAATTTTTGTGGCACCGATGCTTATTATAGTCCTCTATGTTCATGCATATTTAAGATTGCATCTGTGAAACTTGAGATCAATGAACTTGCGAAGAATTATAACGATCATTTTGGATTGATTAATCTAATCCGTTTTAAATTATCACAATATATAGGTACATTGCATGATTATAAATGTCTGCCACAATAATGGCAGAGGATTATTCTCTTAAAATCCACCATATGACAACAAGAAGCTGACCAATTAAGTAACAACTTAGTAAAGGGTCCTACATCATTGCTGCTGCTCGATTTGTTGAGGTAAATTGCCATGAAATCAACTTTGAGCTTGAAACCGTACTTTGTTGCTTTTATTTTTGTTTTAATTCCATTCCTCTGTAGCATGCTTGTCAGTTAGTTCCCTCGAGTCATGTTGCCTTGTATAATGATGCAATTTTTGCTGAGTCTAGTTGTCAAAAATGAAAAGGCATGCATAAAATTTGTCTAAACGTAAGTACCTCAGACCCTATTCACTCGGTTTTTTGTTTACCATTTAAAAGTATTGACATTGTTTTTAATTTAGCAATGCAATACGCTTGCTTAGAAACATGTAAATAAACACTCCTTTTCATATTTAGCAAATTGTATTGCATTGTTTGATCTTTTTTTCAGTTGTAGATGATTGTTAAATAGGTAAATAAGAAAGTCAAACATTAATCACTAAAAGTTCCGGCTACATTCAAGTTTCATTGAGAAATATATTCAATAGAAAATAGATTAAAACAAACTATAACTATGATTTTGTGCGATAAAGTTAAAATCTTTCTTTTTACCCTTATGTTATCATGAATCATGTTTAAATCAAAGGCGAATTCAAGTACTAAATGTGAAACAATTATGTTAAATTTCTAGTAATCAATGCTTATTTTTTATATTAATCTGTCTAATATTATGTTTGTTGTGTTTAATGCTTGAAGCATGATCATATGTTACCTGATTTTAATAGTTAATAATGAAATACAACAGAGAGAGCAAGATGTTAAAAATGTCATATTTTGGAACTAAGCAAGTGGGTGTTTTTCCTTGTCATTAATTTCTGAACAAATTAGCGAGTTGGAAATGCATAATAAAACATTTGATTTAAGATCATATGATTTTATTTTCCAGAATTGATTTAGTCCAACAGAGAAAAAGAAGAAAGAATGTTGGTTAAAGCAGCAAAATCAGACAAACAGTCCCCACCACTTTTCGATGTGAAGTGGAACATCACCAAATCACTTTGATCTCAACACACATTCTAAATACAGATTCACATTCAGTTCATATTTATATCCATGTTAGCATCTGTATTTGGTTTTCTGTTCTTTATTTTTCATTTGGGTATGAACCCTCTTATCTCTCTAGGTGGGATGGGCGGAGCTTCGACCCAGTCAATGAATTGCTGCACACGATATTCAATGCCTTCTTCTCACTCTGTTCCTTTGTAAAGAGCTCCAATTTTCGGATACGACATTGCTGATTACAACACTCATCATTTAATTACATGCTCTCTTTCCTACTCCACTTTGACATGTAACTTGTCTAGTCTTCTACTTTTATTATTTCTATTTTTACTTCTTGTCGTTTCTTTATGATATGATGTGCTTAATTTTTGTTACTCCTTTTTATATTTAGCAAATTGTATTGCATTGTTCTAGGAACTTATTAATTTATTAATTTTGACTGAAATTGATTAACTTTTATATTCTTCCAAATACTCGTCCACGTTTATATATTATAGAATGTTCTTGGAGAATTTGGTCAAACCTGTTTTTTCTCATTGTAATAGGGCTTTACTTATGCTTGAACTGGTCATGGATTTTCTTATTGAGCCATGTTGCACTAATTTTGATCATTTATTTACTTCGTTAGCAATACGTATGTTTTAATTAAAGTCCTACAATCAAAACCTCAAAAAAGGACTATGTTTTCATGATAGTCGTGTACTTTTTGTGATTTGTATTTCTGACAACTTTCAAATTTTGTGTTTAATCGCTTTTTTTGCATAATCTCTTCGACGTTGAATTTGTATTGCATCAGATTAGTGACATGCACTCTTACTAATCAAGAAAACAACATTTTAATATAAAAAGGATATTTCAAATAATTAATAAAATAAAGTGCTTGAAATAGAAATACCATTCAATAATTTCCCAATATCAAGGAGGTAACTGCTAAAAAACAATAACTTCCAAATGTATAACTTAGTTTTAAGATTGAATCTGCATATATCACAAACAATAACTTTAAAAAGTATTTCAATAGGAAGAAAGAGAGTGATATCACGAAGTCTAGTCTGATACATATTCAAAACAGGATATAAAAATGCTAAAATAGTCGATCAGCTTGGAGTTTTGCTTTGCTCCCTTTCAGTTTATTCAATAGTCTTGTAATAACTTGATTGTATTTCCATTCTTTACAAATTGATATGAGTTTTAGCGAACGTATTATATCACATCCATATCATGAAACCAAGATCGGTCCAACAAAACCTTTACGGAATGTGTTTGAACCACGTCAAACAGCGCCGCATCGCTATAGTGTTCTACAGTGAAAGACATCAATGCTTGTTTAGACACCAATGTTCCTTCACCATTTATTCCATAGATCGTGTAAAAATTCGAATGATCCAACAATGAAAAATATCTATCCTTGCAGAAGGATTCAGCAATGATATTCGCGCAACTACCCCCAACAATCCTTGTGTAGTTAAGCGTACATCATTGTTGAATTCTTATGTAAGAATAGAAATTTACCATTGTTGAATTATCTGAATTCTTACACGATCTATGGAATAAACGGAGATTGATCTTTAAACAAGCATTGGTGTCTTTCACATAGCTATACGATGTTGTTCGACGTGGTTCAAACACATGTCGTAAAGGTTTTGCTGGGCCGACCTTGACTTCATGATATGGATATGATATATTATGGTCGCGAAAACTCATAAAAATTTCTAAAGAATGTAAATAAAATCAAGCCATTACCAGACTATTGAATAAACTCAAAAGGAGCAGAACAACAATCAAAGCTGATTGACTATTTTAACATTTTATATATCCTGTTTTGAATATATACTAGACTAAACTCTGTGATTTCACTCTCTTTATTTCTATTGATGTACTTTTGAAAGTTATTGTTTGTGATATAAGCAGACCAAATCTTAAAATAATGGTATACATTTGGAAGTTACTGTTTTTAAGCGGTAACCTTCTTGATATTGGGAAATTATTGAATGGTATTTCTGATTCAAGCATTTTATTCCATTGATTATTTGAAATTTTGAATTTACTATCTATATAAAAATATTATGAAATGTTAATTAGTAAGAGATACTATATAACTAATATGATGTAATACAATTTCAACGTACAGGTGATTATGTGAAAAAGTACATAAACACAAGAAATTTAGAAGTTATCAGAAGTACAAATCACAAAAAGTATACAGGTATCAAGAAAACTGCATCATTTTTTGAACTTTTGGTGGAAGTTTAGTAATTAAAACTTACGTATTGCCAACAAAGTAGATAAACGGTCAAAATTCATGCAACATAGTTCCATAAGAAAATCCGTGACCAGTACAAGCATAAGCAAAGTCCTATAACATGGGAAAAAGCAGGTTTAGCTAAATTCTCCGAAAACATACTATATAAGCGTGAATGAGTTAGCATTTGAATGAATATAAAAGTTAATCAATTTCAAACAAAACTAATAAGTTCCTAAAACAATGTAGCAACAAAAATTAAGCACGACATATCATAAGGAAACAACAGCAAGTAAAAATAGAAATAACAAAAGTAGAAGACTAGAGAAGGTACCTGCCAAAGTGGAGTAGGAAAGAGATCATGTATCTAAAAAGGTGTTGTAATCAGCAATGTCATACCCGAAAATTGGAGCATTTTACGAAGGAACATATGGTCAAAGTGAGAAGAAGGCATTGAAAATCATCAGCAACAATTCATTGACTGGGCCAAAGCCCCAGCCCCAGCCACGCCCATCCCACCTAGAGAGAAGAGTTCATACCAAAATAAAAAATAAAGACAAGAAAACTAAACACGGATGCTTTTGATAACATAAATATAAATATGAATTGAATGTGAATTTATATTTTCAATTTGTGTTAACTTCAAAGTGATTTGATGATGGTTATGTTCCACTTCACACCGTAAAGCGATGGGGACTATTTGTCAACACACTTTCATCTCTTTCTCTTTGTTGGACCAAATCAATTCTGGAAAATAAAACCATATTATTTAAATCAAATATCTCGTTATGCAATTCCAACTTGCCAATTTGTTAACAAATTAATGACAAAGAAAAAAACCCACTTGCTTAGTTCCAAAATATGACATTGTTCTTCAACATCCTGGTATCTCTCTGTTACATTGTTGTAATCAATAATCAACTATCAAAATCAACCAACATATGATCATGCTTCAAGCATTACACACAGCAGACATAATCCTAAACAAGTTAATATAAAAAAATAGGCATTGATTACCTGAAATTTAACATATCTATTTCATATTTAGTACTCGAATTCGCCTTTGATTTAAACCCAAGTCATGACTAGGGAAAAAAGAAAATTCTAACTTTATCGTACAAAACCACAGTTACACAGTTTGTTTTAATCTATTTCCTATTGAATATACTTCTTAACGAAACTAGATTGTAACCGGAACTTCTACTGATTAATGTTTGACTCTCTTATTTACCCGTTTCTTAATAATCATCTACAACTGAAAAAGAAGATCAAACAATGCAATAAAATTGGCTAAATATAAAAAGGAATACTTATTTACATGTTTTTTAACAATCGTATTACATTGCTAAATTAAAAACAATGCCATTTACATGAAAAAAAGCGTGAAAAAGTTCTGCACTAAGAAGTCCTTACGTTTAGATAACCCATTATGTCCATTGGAGTAAACAAAAGCTCAAATTACTGGACCAGATCTTCTTATAAATTTTATGTATGCCTTTTCATTTGTGACAATTAGACTGAGAAACAATGTCAGTACTTTTAAATGGTAAAAAATGGGGATATTCTGTTCCTTTTTCTGATTGTGAAGCATCGGAATTCCAACTTTCCTATCAAATCTTTTTGGATTTGAAAGAACTATGATTTCCAGTAACAATTTAAACCGAGGTTAGCTATTTAAGTAAGAGTATTTGTATTGATTGTCTAATGATCATTAGGTTATGGTACCCTATACCTTGATATTGGAAATTATGTCTTTTCCACATTTTATGATTTGTTCCTAGAATGAAATTATTACATTTCACAGCTCAGTTGTTTTTATCTGTCTATGTGCATAATGGGTTATATGTTGGACGCCAATTGAGTTGCTCATATAACTGTAAGTAAAATATATTGGATTACATCCTTGACCTTATTAAACTTTAACCGAGTTACTTTTTTAATTATTTGATTCGAGAATATTATTGTGTTTGTTAATTTGAATTGTGTAAATTGAGGTATCTAGAATTCCTCCACTTGTGGATTTGATAATAAATTACTCCATCATTGCTAACCATTATTCCGTTGCTATTTTTTTTGTATTGTCTTAATTTTATATATCTCTGCTTTTTCCCCTTCAATCGCTCTTTGCCCGCATCTCTCTCTCTTTCAATCTCAGTGCTTTTTTGTTCAATTTGATTTGCAATGAAGCACAACCAAGAAATACATAGATGCCAAAGAAATATACAACCAAAAAATAAGGAAAGAAAACAAAATTAATTTCACAAATCTCGAAGATTTCATATAAAGAAAAAATGACGATTATAAAATAATGACTAAACACCTCAAAGCATTTAAGGTTTCGTGTAAATATAGATGCCAATGAAAATAAAGAATACATACGAACAATAGCAAACAATGGACTTACCGATATGAAAATACTTCGATTCGAGGACTAAGTCATAAATCTTTCTACAGAAAATCTCTTAAATCTAACTTGAATCAAACGACAGACTAAAGAAGTCAATAATCAAAACATAAAGAATCGACAAATTTCAGAAATTGAAATTACAAGGAATAAAATTAATAGGTTTAGAGAATAGAAATCATCTATGTATTTCTTGGTTGTGCTTCATAACAACAAATTGAACAAAAAAACACAATGATTGAAAGCAAAAGAGTAGCGGGCAAGGAGCGATTGAAGAGGAAAAAGCAGAGTTGTACATAAAATTAAGACTATACAACAAAAAAATAGCAATTGAATGGAATAATTCAATATCAAAAATCAAGTGCACACGTGGAAGGATTTTACATAACTCTATTCACACAATTCGAATTAACAACAACAATGATTTTCTCGAATCAAATAATTAGAAGAGTAACTCGGTTTAAGGCTAATGAAGTCGAAGATGTAAACCAACATATTTCACTCACATTTATATGATCAACTCAATTGTCTTTTAATTGGAGAGCGTCATATTTTTTCATGCCACACAAAAACAGAACATAAAATGAAATAATTTCACGTTCAGGTTTGTATTTGGCTCATTAAAAAACACAAAGCCGGTCACAATAAAATCACAACCTTACTGCACTAATTGCCACCATTTCGTAAGATGTAACTTAAACATTTACATGAATCATTGACTTGACACATTTGATTCAAGTACATTTAGGCTCTGTTCACTAGTTTGTTATGGCTTATTGGAATTTCATGGTTTTCTAGTTAGTATATTACAAATTTTTCTATTTATTTTTCCTATAAAGAGACCGACTTTACAAGTATCATAAAGCCAAAAGAAGTGATAGTTGAATAATATTTCAGTGATTTTTTAACAGTAGTATTACGCAGAACATCTTTGTAGCTTCTCATCTATGATTTATTCTAATTTCTATATAATGCACAAGTATTAAATAGACTAACCAATGTCATGTTCTAGAACAAAAACATAATATGAGTAGAAAAAATTATAGTACAAAAGCAAGGGTCAACGAAGTGAAATGCATGCTTCCAACCTCAACTTCTAAAACTATTAAATGTAAAAGACAGCATAATTATATACTGTCCTTCTTGCTTATCTATCGCGAAATTCAATTGCTCAAGGTATTTCCTAATTAAGCGAAAACATATGCTGAAATCTAAAGTACCTGAGCAAGTCAATGCCACTCGTAAAGCCTGCATAACAATTCTGTTTATTGAAAGATCTCTAAGATGCTGTTGCAATATGCAAATTTCAGCAAGACATATCCCATAACTGAGACAGAAGACCTGTACAATACGAACTGCAAACATCAAATAATTTTGGGGAAAATGGACCTATATACATGCAACAAATACTTACCAGCAAACTTACACTCGGAAGTTTTTTTATTTATCACTGATTTAGACTATGTTAGCATACTAAGGTGGCTGTTAATTACTTAAGGCCTCGGAGAAAATTAATAATACATTCACTAAAACCACAAAATCTTACCATCACATCACAATCTTATCAATGCAAGTAGAAATCACCCCTTCGAAATCAAACCATACTCCACCTGGAATATCAGGCAGGAAATGAAAATGGAACAGCAATCACTAAGGATGTCAGAACTTAGAACACTAGACCTGCAAAATATATATTAAATTGACAAGCTTAACATATTACTTTTTAAAACATGCAAGCAACCTGTGCCACATGCCAGTCATCCAAATAAAATCAGTAGAAGTAACAGCGAGTAATACCTAACACTTAAGGACTACTCGTAATTGATGACTTCTTAGCAAAAAGTCAGAAACAGGGAAGGGAAGGTTATTAAACTAGCATGTTCATCAGTAGTATACTGTTTTTTGAACATGATAAGAAGGTAGCAAACAAATAATAGAAGGTCTAACTTGTTTAATATCTCCCTTGACATTCATTGGAAGATCATTTGAAGGCTGCGAAAACCTGAGAAAAGTACACTAATATGTTAAATTTGATGCAAACATAGCAAGCTTGCAACTTTTAAACCTACACAAATACCTTATAAATCAATCAAAGAACTAAAAAGTAAGGTGAGAAAAATCAAACAGTAACATACCTCACCTCCTTAGCTTCTGTTTTCTTCAACTACATTAATTTTAGAAGACGATCTTTTTTATTCACATCTTCATCAGCGGTCACAGGAAGTCCAAGTGTATGAAAATTTAAAAAAACAAAAGAAAAGATTAACAACTGAACAATGGTTAACAATGATTGAGCAATTCAAATTCAAATACACAAAGACCTGCTCTAGCCTTTCTTTTTAACTCTTCTGAAATATTTTTTGTATGTCTAGCCCCGGATCCAGCGGGAGTACCAAACCTTTAGCAAGTTACAAATGGTGCATAAGAAAATGAAACAACTGCCACATTTAGGATTTCATTATTAAGAAGTAGAACTCGATTTCATTGACTAGTCTTACGTTCAAGGAAATTGAAATGCATCAAGCCTGCCACACCAAATTCACATCTCATGATAAGACTTCAACAGCAGTATTACACGGACATCTTTGTTGCTTCTCATATGTCACAAACAATTGAAAAAATTTCTGGTAAAAACCAAACGCCAACGGATTTTAAATCAGGGAAGAAAACAAAATTATTACCACAAATATAGTTTTTCTATACAAAAATAAGGAAAGAAAAAAAAATTTATGGACGATTTTATTTACAGGAAAAGTGGCGATGATAAAATAGTAAGTTTCGTTTATATATAGATGTCGAAGAAAATAAAGAATACATACAAAGGATTTACCGATATGATAATATTTCGATGACTAAGGCTCTTTTAGATATTCTTCTTCAGAAAATCTCTTAAATCAAACCTGAATCCAACGACAGACAGAAGAAGTCGATAATCAAAACATAAAAATCGACAAATTTCAGAAATTGAAAACGATTACCTAGGGTTTGGAGAATGGAAATTATCTCTGTATTTCTTGATTGTACTTCGTCGCAAATCAAACTGAGCAAAAAAACACAGCGATTGAGAGAGAAAGAATAGAGGGCACGGAGCGATTGAAGAGGAGAAAAGGAGAGACGATCTAGAGCGTGTAAGTTCAATTAGTACGCTCCACATTATATAGCCAACAAATGTAGACGTTGCTGTTAGGAATGGAGGAGGGAAGGGCAGAGTACAGAGAGAATGTAACCGTTGCCGTTAGGGAGACCGGAAGTTGAATTTCAAAAGCGACTGATGAAGCATTGGGTTACTAGATTCTTCTTTTTCATCCATCATAAAATTAGAGCTTCATTAACAAAGGGAAACTGACAGGCACTTGAAAAACCTAAGCAGCAATTGTATGGGCCCACGTAGCAAAACTTTCCTCTTCACAAATTTCCTTTCACCAAATCCAAAATTAGATCCGGGCTTGGAACCCGCCCAGCTCAGGTCCCCAGAATTTGGAAAGTTGATTTGGAAATCCACCAAAACTCAAAGTTCTATGAATTAAACTAATTACAAGAAGTAAGGAATGAAATAAGAAAAAGACATGTAAAGAAAGAAAATATGGTATGCATAAAATGTACTTCAAGTTTATCAGATAGTTTACTATTCAATTCAAGATGCAACTTCAAATAATGAATCGTTTAAATTACTGAACCGATATTTGTTTATTTTCACATTAAAGTCATATATTTATATATACTTTTTATTTCATTTAATTTTAACTTTCATGTGAGAATTCTAAATATACCATAGATGAGTTATTTAAAATATAGTATACTTTTACATTAAAAAATTGTATATTTAGAGAAAAACATTTAATATCCTGTAAAATGGAATCTTGGATACGAAAAATGATTGGACTTGCTTTAGATTATAATTGATAGGATCATGTTAAAGTATATATCATCTCATTAAGAGTTCAACCATAACATGTGTCTTAAATGATTTACAATGCTCAATTCTAGTCTTATGTCAGACACATTTTCAGCTATATGATGTGTACAGGTGTCTACACATTAGAGTTAGTTACCATTTGATTTGGTAATACGGTAACAAATTAATTTTTTTATAGAGCAACCATAAAAGTTCAGGAAATTACTTGTTTTGGTAATTAAAAAAGGAGAGAAAGAGAAGTTGCAAGAAATGACAATTGTTATGAAGTTTTCACAGTTAAAGTTGTGCCAATAGTATCTTTGTTTGTTTAAGGTTGTTCAACTTCATGTACGTTGATATTCCTCTGCATTTTCCGAGCTTGGCCATTAGATTGAGGCGGAGGCCGAGTCTCTGAGAAGAATACTGTCAGCAGGTTGGGTCACGTGCATAACATAATTGGTAATTCCATTCCAGCTCTGTTCCTTTCCTTTCCTTTCCTTTTCTCCTTCCCTCTATATAGGGTTTCCATAAACCTTTTCCCCCATTCTCCGACATGAAGCTCACTGTTAAGACTCTTAAAGGCAGCCATTTTGAAATTAGGGTTCAGCCCACCGACACTGTGAGTTGTATTTCTGCTTCATTCTTTACTTTCAGCTACTAAGTTGCTTCAGCTTTTTTTGTCCCCAATGCATCACCTTATTTGATCTCTTTCTCACAAGTGTAGGAGAATAGTTTTTCGAATTTTTTTCACGCTTCTCTAATTGGTCCTTTTTTTGTTGAAGGTAATGGCTGTTAAGAAGAATATTGAAGACGCCCAAGGGAAAGATAATTATCCATGCGGCCAGCAGTTATTGATTTATAATGGGAAAGTACTGAAAGACGAGACTAATTTGTCTCAAAACAATGTTACTGAAGATGGTTTTCTTGTTGTAATGCTTAGCAAGGTAATCCTTTTATACTGGTTTTTGTGCCATAGTGATGGTTATTTATTTTGTTTTATTATGTTTTTTTATTAAATACACTGGTAGCGGGACAAATATTGCTCTAGAACAAACAAATTCTTATCCTGGTGAATCTCAAAATGATTTTTTTGAATCCACTGAGACATCATATATTTAGTGGTTATTTTGGTTATGGGGTTGTAATAAGTCTTATGGTTTTACGGATGCAATGTGGCTGGATTTTTTATCACTTTATTTTTTTCTTTTTGAATAAAGTCTCATCTTTTACAATGCCATATTGTTTTGCATTGCAATAGGTTTGAAATTGGAAAACATTAGATGATAACAAAAAGTAGGAGTGACAAGGCAATAAGATGATACTAGTGCCGATCGCTACCTGGGAATTTTATAATTTTTCGCCCTACAAAATTCATTGAAAGATTATCACTTCCATCTAAATGAATATGTTAGTCTGCTCATGCTTCTGTTACTATTTTGTTTACAAGCATCTTTTCTCATACTTTTTGGTGCTAACTGCCTGAGAGTGAAGCAGAAAAGGAGAACAATTAAATTTAGATAAATAAAAATTTCAATTTACGTGTTTCTCATGTAAGGCTGCTCATATTTCCTCGATGAAAATGCACAGCACTGGATCACATTCACATCAAATCTTACCAATTTTTTTTATTTCAATGAGAATTGTTTACAAGCCTGGCTTTATTGGGCATGAATCAAGAATATCAGGCTTGGGCAACACTTGACTATCATAAGCTTGGCTCTTCCTAGGTTCTATAAGCCTGAATTCCAAGGAATAAACACATTGTTTATTTGAACAAATCCCATTTTACCTCTCTTCAAATGCATTTTACTTTCCTTATCTTATGACTTAATTGCTAAACATCTGTACATTATCTAGGGCACCAACTCAACCAAACTAATCCTTGATGAATTCTAAATAAAAGTGTATATACGTTATTTACCTGAATGGAAATACGACACGAATAAAGTCAGATTGATATTTAACAACCTTCCTATATAGTGTACAAATGTTATACTCAAGTAACTGATAAGACGACAAATATAAGACTTTATTATGTTTCTTCTCGTTAATCCTGCTTCAGTTGGCGTTTGTTTCTATTCTTTGAGCGTAATGATTGATATAGTTACACTGTTTTTGGTTAATCATACTGCATATGCCTAGATACGTCCAGTTAATGTAAAAATGCTTTTATTTCTTTTCTTTTGAGGTCATGTTAGTCTTAAATAGTAAATCACTGTTAAAACCTTTTTCCGTTGCTGCCATACCTTACAATTTATCCTACAGATGTAATAGGCAAGTAACAGAAAAGGCAACACATATGAGATGTGATTATGTTTCTTTTCATGAATTCTCATTTCAGTTGCGCAATTTCTATCTTTTTTTTCATGAAATGATTAAATTTATTTATAATATTTTTGTTAACTACATCGTATTTGGCTAGTTGTATTTGTTAATTGGGTTAACCGTTAATGGTAGAATACTTTTCTTTTCGTTTGAGGTCAGATTAGCCTTTATGAATAAGTAAAACCTTTTTTTCATGGCTGTCGTACCTTACCTTGTTCTTTCATTTATACTTTATGTTTTACAGAGTAAAGCTTCAGGAGCTGGGATCTCGTCAGTCCAAGTAAAGCTGTTTTCATGCTTATTTGTTTCTGGATAGACTTGTTTTCTTTTTGTTAACCTACATATATTTGTTTATTACAGCCTGCTCCAAGCACAGTAACATCTGCACCCTCTTCAGATCTAACTCCACCAGTTGAAGTTAAAACATCGTAAGTTTAAATTATTTCTGTTTGATTTAATATATTAGCATCCACTACATTACTATCATTATTGTTGCAGGAACCCGACGTCTTCTTCCACCAGAGTAGCATCTATGTATGGGCTCTATCTTCTAGTGTTAAGCTTTTAATGTTGTGGTTTCACGTGAAATAACTTCTTTGTGATTCCATTATTTTCCCCGGTAGTACTGCTATTATTAGGAAGATGAATAGAACAAAATTGAAGTTCACTGTTAGTACGATGTTCTTGTTGATTAGAATTAGAATTACAGAAAATTTTATATTTTCTTCTATTAGATTCAGGGCCGTATTTTCACTTGGCGATGTCTTTGTCTAGCTGATCTTTAATTTGCATTCTTTATGAACCTTCTCAAATCTCAATTTAGTGCAAAATAAAACCTTAGCGAATTTCTAGTAGCTCGTATAGAGTTCTGAAAGGAATAATCATAATTTATTTAATTCAGCTGCATGTTTCAAATTGATGTGGTGAAGATCTTAATATATGTTTCAGATATTCTTCATCGAGTAGAATGCTATCTGACCATTAGTTGTGCGGATTTTGATCCTGTCATTGCCATGAAATTTGGGAGCATAAACTATTTTGTTGTACATGATCACTTTTACATGGAATGATCATCGTAATTGTCTGTGTTAGTTTTAGTTATGAGCGTGAAGCTCTGGATAGTGTCACTATCGTGAAAGACGGAGTATCAGTATGTTGGCTAACAATGATGCCTAGGATATTGTTGATTATAATCTTTTAATTAAAAATTTTTTGGTACTCTACTTATCCAGTTGTATGTAAAGACGTAACATATGGAGCAAGTCTTTTGGGTAATTTAAAAGGTTTATCTCAAATTGCAGTTCACAAACTGATAGCTATGGTCAAGCTGCTTTGAATTTGGTTGCCGGTACTGATCTCGATCCGATTATTCAACAAATAATGGATATGGGAGGTGGCAGTTGGGATAAAGAAACAGTCACTCATGCACTTCGAGCTGCCTACAACAATCCCGAAAGAGCTGTTGAATACTTGTACTCTGTATGTTTTAAGTTCAGACTAATGCAAATTTTTGCTTATGTTTTACATATTTTTAATGTTTTTTTTGTTCTTCAGGGTATTCCAGAAACTGCAGAGATTGCTGTCCCAGTGGCTCGTTTCCCTGCTGTTCAGGCAACTGAAACGGTTGGGGCTCCTGTAATTGGAGCACCAAATTCATCGCCATTGAATATGTTTTCTCAGTTATTACATAAATTTGTGATTTCTTGTATTTTTTTTAGTTTTATTTAGTTTTCTAAAATTGCAGGAACAACTCTCTGCTGGTGCTGGTGGGGGTGAAGGAATTGGATCCTTGGAATTTCTTAGAAACAATTCACAGGTGTGGTTTTTATCTGCAATTTCAGCTGTCTAACAGTAGAACATGTAACAATCATACTCCAAGTAGTACATTTTTTTTTTCTTTTTTGGACTGAAACGAAGTCTTAAACTGTAGAATTTTGTATAATATTGGGTGCTCAAATATCAAATCCCATATGATCGTTTTAAACATAATGGATATTGATATTGAAGTTGTATCTATTACTTCGACTTTTCCTGACCCTTTTTTCTTCCAACTTTTAGTTCCAAACATTGCAATCAATGGTCCAGGCAAATCCTCAAATTTTACAGGTTTAGTATGTAAATACAGTTGCTGTTTTTCTTTTTGTGATATCCTCGTAAAAGTTCCTTTTATCTTTACAAGGAATTTACTATTTCACTACCTTTATTACAGCCTATGCTTCAGGAGCTAGGAAAACAAAGTCCAAATTTGTTAAGAATGATTCAAGAGCATCATGCCGAATTTCTTCAATTATTAATCGAGCCTCTCGAGGGTTCTGAAGGGTGAGAGCTATTTTACTGCTTTGCTAAACAATAACAGGACAGCTAATGGTTGAGTAAATGACTGATCCATCCTTTACTTTTTTTCAGTGATTTATTCAATCAGGGTGATGATGTAGAGATGCATCATTCTGTCCATGTCACCCCAGATGAACAAGAGGCCATTGACCGGGTATTATATTATATGCTTCACATTGCTGGTCATTATATATAGTCATTTCTTCGCTGTGAATATAATTTAAATGTTTTCATATATAATAGCTTCAGGCGATGGGATTCGATAGAGCCCATGTTATCGAGGCTTTTTTGGCTTGTGACCGAAACGAGGAGTTGGCAGCTAACTACCTACTGGAAAATGGCGGCGAGTTTGAGGATTGAGCTGAGCAACCTTACAATGAATGTTGAATCTTCATTTTTTTATATGATTACATTCAACGTATGGATTTTGTGTAATCAGCAATGTTGGTAGTGTTTTCAATTGCATTTCATTGTATAATCTGAAGATGAATGTTCCTTGAAAAAGTAATTTTGAGTCGGTCAAATTTTATATGCCTACATATATATACTTGATGTCAGCTACCCTGGTCGAATACATAGAAGCTCTCTCAACTTGGTCCACATTAACTTTCACTTGTCTCTAATAACTCTTCAAACTTGGCAAAAGCGTGTTAATTTACCTCCGAAACCGTTCATTTTGGATTTTATGGATGAATGTAGTTATGTAGTTCTATTTATCCAAGTTGAAAAGGTTAACACAACAATTTAAAAAAATTTAGTAAGTTCATGCATTTTTTATAGATTAAGAATTACGAAGTTAGGGGATAATAGAAAGAAGTGAAAATTAAGAGGGGTGGTAGAATATTTTTACCAAGCTGGGATGGTTTTAGATGTTTCTGGCTGTTATGCCTTTCAACTTGCCATTTTGGTCGAAAATAAATATTTTACGTAATTGGTAACATTTGTAATTCAACTTGCCATTTTGGTTGAAATTAACATATATTACATAATTGGTAGTATTTTCATTTTTTACATGTTACTTAATAAATCAGTTATCGTGTGGTAAATCATTTATTAAATTTAATGATTTTGTCAAATAGTTAATTAAAAGGATGGTAAGTGTATTTGACAGCAATGTAGTTGACATTCCGGTAGAAGATGGTTTTTACCATCACTATGGTAAGTGCCAAAAAGATAAAATTAAAATATCTGTTGTAGAATATAAAAATCATGCTTAATAATCACAGAACGATTAACATTATTTAAAATAAAATATTAAATTGAATCTGAATTTGAGTAAATTGGTCATATACCACGATATAAGGAACAAATTCAACCTTTAAGTAAATTAATTAAAAATTAAAATAAAACCAAAAAATATAAAGGCGAAAGACATAAAGGTGGCGGGATCCATAACTATACAATATAATATTATTAAAAAGGAAATAAAGAGAGAAAAGGATTCAATGATTCAGAAACATGGCGCAAAAGCTTGAGCGGCTATCCGATTTCTCCGCTTTTTCTCGCCTTTCACGGGAAAATCCAGCTCTGAGCCTATCTTCTCTTCTCTCTTCATTTGTTTCCTTTTTCCTTCATGTGATTCCTTCCATTTTACATATCTTCGCCATTACTTTTTCTTTTCATTTCATTCAATGGACATAATAGTGCCACCTACACCAACGGTATCACCATTCTCTCTCTCATCATTGCTTTCTTTCTCTTATTTTTCTTATTATTACTTTTTTCCCTATTTTTGGTTTGAATTGATACGATATATGTGATTAACAACAGACGTATTAGGTCGAGGTTGTGATTCGCTAGGCGGTTTTCAGCTGGAGATTTTGAGCTTTTTTTGCGAGGGAATTTGCTGTATTTCATTTGTAGTTGACAATGGAGAAGAAGAAATATCCGATCGGGGCGGAGTTTTATGTTCTCTACGAAGAAGTTGGTCAGGGCGTAAGCGCTGCTGTCCATCGGGCTTTATGTATTCCATTGGATGAGATTGTTGCTATTAAGATTCTTGACTTTGAACGCGATAATATTGATCTGGTAAATCCCTTAAAGTTTTTTTTCATTCAATGGATTCAATTCACTTTTTTTCGTGCCACCTTTTTGCTTTGGAACTTTGGAAAAGTTGTTGTTTTTCTTTCATTAAGGTATAGCTACCATTGAAAATGGTGCGGAAACAATATCATGCACCTCAGTTGTACTGACAATGGTGGAAATGGATTTTAATTATGGGAAGGACTGAGAGTGTGAGGGAGATGGCATTGTACGGATTCACATAAAAAGTAATTATTTAGTAATATGTTTTTTCAGTTTTTTCAGTGCACTGTACAAAATTGAAAGTACACATCACTCTGCTTCTAGGTGATCTGGACAGTCCTATATTGTATTATGCTGAAAAGTATTTTAGCAATGCCATGAGAGCTTAACGAGGTTTTGTTTTAGCAGGTTTAGCTACTTGCAAGCTACTTTTAGCCACAAATCCATTAAAATATTAATTCTGTAGAATGCCTTGGAGTTGCTAACCTGAAATTATAATCTTTAATTTGGTGATCAAGAAAAGCTGGGGCTAACAGAAAACCCAAATTTATGGAAGTATAATAATAATTCTTCTTTTCAAGTCCAAACAATTGTGCTCAGTAAATAAGACGTGATGACAAGAGAGAAGGGGTTGTCGAATTTCACATATTGAAAGTAGAAATTTCTGTCATCTGCATTCTTGTTATAGTTTGATGCTTTCAGTTAGAAAGTATTTCATCACCCAATTTTAGATTTAAATTGAAATTCACAGATATTTTGAGAAAGTTGCGTGAATCTTTTATGATCTTTCTGTTGTTTCGTATATCTATTTTTTGAAATTTGTTCACACTGGAATTCCCTGTTGTTGTTTCTGATCCTCATTCCTCTTTTTGAAATCCTGCTGACCACAGAGTAACATTTCTCGTGAAGTACAAACAATGATCTTGGTTGACCATCCAAATGTTCTCAAATCACATTGCTCCTTTGTTTCTGAACATAATCTTTGGGTTGTTATGCCATTCATGGCTGGGGGTTCTTGTCTTCACATATTGAAAGCTGCTTATCCCGATGGTTTTGAGGAGACAGTGATAGCAACAATACTCCGTGAGGTATTGAAGGGCTTAGAGTATCTTCATCACCATGGACAAATACATCGAGATGTTAAGGCGAGTTACTGATGCTAATTATCCACAATCCACTTAATTCGTGCAATTGTTCATTTTAATTGTTATGATTAAGATGAATAATTCGTTGAAGAGGTAGCTTATTTTAAGGCTGTAGTGGTGAAAGGAGGAGATTTCGTAAATCAATTCCCCATCAAGATAACATCACTTATTTCTGCTTGAACATGTCTACAAAGCTGATTAGTTTCAGTGAGAGGAGGCTAGGATTGGAACTTTTCAACATGATCATACAAAAACATTATTAAGTTCAGAATTATTCTGTGCTACTTTTTTTCTGCTACAAGGCCAAAGATTTGCTCTGCGTCCTATTATTTGGAAACCTTAATTTTGTCTTGTCGATTGCATGAATTTCATTATGAGCTGGTAACAGTTAATATCCTTACATAAGTATTTATTAGTGCTCTTTTTTTGTCAAAATTTGGTTTCGAAAGGCAGGAAACATTCTCCTTGATGCACGTGGTGCAGTCAAGTTAGGAGATTTTGGTGTCTCTGCTTGCCTTTTTGATTCAGGTGACAGGCAACGTATGAGAAATACATTTGTGGGAACCCCTTGCTGGTAAGATACTACTTTAACATTTCACAAAATTCACAAACTGAACTGTTCCTCTTAATAAACGTAGGGTGGGTATTATTAAACCATAGGCCTTTTTTTATAACTGTTTATCTTGCGTAAGCTGCATCTTGCTAGCATCCTCAATTCAGAAGTATATGCACATCTTAAATTGTATATTCCTAGATTATATTTTGTAGCTATCTACAGCAGGAACTGTGAATTTGAAGCAATGAGAATAGACGTAAATTACATTTGGGATATTATTGAGAAATCATAAGTTTTTGTGGTTTAGTTTGATAAAGCAATGAAATATAAGCTAGAGATATTGAAGTAATTCATTCACATCCTAATTTAAGAGTCTAAATTTACCCTCTCTATCGTTTTAAAGTTATGATCACTTAGAGATTAACTTTTAGACTTTCTTATTTACTATGATTTACAAGCCTGTTTTCCTTTGAGTCCTATTTTAATCTTAGGAAATACGACTTTCGGTTCTCTTTTTTTTATCTTGTGCAGAAGATATTAGAGAAATTGTAGAAATGTTAATCGTATATGAAAATTTTCAGTTCCAGTTATCTGGTCGCTTAAACTATAAGCGTCTCTCTTAAAGGTTCTCTTTGTATTGAATATGCAATTTAATGAGATATATCGTTGATTAATTTTTTATGTAGTGACCGTCATTAGAGATCAGTATAGAGTTGATACTGATAAATTTTCAAGTTGTTGAATGCTGCATCAAAGAGTAATATTACTTTAACATTATTCAGCTGGAGTGTTCATTTTGTCTTTGTTTTACAGGATGGCCCCTGAGGTCATGGAGCAGTTGCATGGATATGACTTCAAGTTAGTTATTTTTTTTAATTTGTTAATTGTTATCTAGAGTTGATCCATCTCATACTGATTTGCTAGCATGTTCTTGATGTCCTGTTTGGAATTCTCTTGCAGGGCTGATATATGGTCCTTCGGAATTACTGGTCTGGAACTTGCTCATGGGCATGCACCTTTCTCAAAATATCCTCCAATGAAGGTTTTTGAATAGATATATTATATATGGATACAATAGCAGACCTGCTGTAAGCTTTTTTAGTCTTTTCTTGTTACAATCTGAAGCAAATTTCTCTTGAAAGGTGTTGCTTATGACTTTGCAAAATGCACCCCCTAGCTTGGACTACGAAAGGGACAAAAAGTTCTCTAAGGTGCGCTTTTTGCAATGAAGTTTATCATCTTTTGGAGTATCTTTGATATTGACGTGGTCATTTTCTTTTCCTCCTCAGTCTTTTAAGCAGATGATAGCTAGCTGCTTGGTAAAAGATCCTTCAAAAAGGCCTTCAGCAAAGAAGTTGTTAAAGCACTCCTTTTTTAAGCAAGCAAGATCAAATGATTACATTTTAAGGACACTTCTGGAAGGCTTGCCTGCTCTTGGTGATCGCATCAAGGCATTGAAGGTTGCTGAGATAATTATGCGGTTGATTTTTGAAATAGAATTTCTTTTCATATGCTATTTTGATTTGCATTACGAACTTAGCCGCTCTGTAATTGGAAATATAGAGAAAAGAAGAGGACATGCTTGCACAAAAGAAGATGCCGGATGGACAAAAGGAGGAAATATCACAGGTTTGAAAATTTCACTCTTGATCATAGGATGAAAAATAGAATTGTTTTGACTTATTCCTTTTTTTACTTCTTAAGTTGATTATGCAAAGAAAAAAACTACTATAAAGTCATTTTGTCATTAATATTTTTTAACTTTGTTTTAATCTGTAGTTAACATTTTAAAGCTCTAAAATATCATATATGGAGAAAGTTTCTTCTCCATTTTTTCCCTCAAAGTGATTGTGCTGTCCCTAGCAATTATTATTTTGCATAAAAATGAAATGTTAATGTAATGTATCCCTTACAAGATAATTGTGAAGCTTACAACTTGAAGAAACGAAAAGACCGTCTTAAGTCTTAAATTAGCGCATGATTTTGTATTTTTCTTTCTTTTGTATCACATTTTGATATTTTTGTTATTGAACATATGTAGAGTGAATACAAACGTGGAATTAGTGGTTGGAATTTCAATCTTGATGACATGAAAGCTCAAGCTTCCCTGGTATGTAAATTATCTTTTTATTTTCTTTTCATTGTCAAACTGTTGAGTTGAAACAGCGAATAGGTTTTTCTTGGATCAAATATTGTTTTATCGATCAGATTCAAGATGTTGAGGATTTTGCATCTGAAAATAATCTGGGAGGAAGTTCAAGTTCATTGAGTACACTCGATGCCTCTGAAAAGCAAGTAGAGTCTCCGTTGGTGGCACAAGTTCAAGAATTGGTATTTTGACTATTGGTTTTTGGACCTTGTAATAAATGAAAGATATTTATTTCTATATAATGGGTTTGTGGGTTCCTTCTGGTCAAAATTTTAACAGGATGGTGATGGTATGGTGCGAAACAGACCTGCTCCTCTTCAAATGAATAATTCATTTTCAAATATTGCCAAGTATGTTCTGACCATACTTCAGTCTTTACTTTAGTTTATTGTATATGAGCGGTCATACACTAAACTGATGATGCTTCCTCAAGGAAAAAGCAAATTCTACAAGTTTAAGACATTTGTTGTCTCTTTTCATTTATCAATTGGTCATTGGATTTGCGTTTTATTAAAACTTTATTACCGTTATAATTTGCTTTCCAGAACCAAAGGTGAAAAGTCTGAGGATGACTTCTCTCTTGGTAGTCCAAGCTGCGAACACCTTAGTTCATATAATCCTTCACCCCGTCCTGAATTTTGCATGGATAACAATGTGACTGAAAAACCTATTTTTGAGATAAATGGAAAACAATTGGATTCGATTGGCAGTCAACACAAAACAGGAGGTCAATCAGGTGGCTCTAATTTACCAGATAATGCAGTTCTTCCTGTCAAAGAGGAAAGGTTTGGAATTGAATCTCATATAATAACTGTATTTAAAGATTAGCATATAATTTGTCTAAAGCTGCTTTAATTGATTATAAAGTACTTGGCATTGCTAATCAGATGTTTATTAATGTAATGGTGTCTGAACTATTGCGTCTCTTGTTGTTTAGTATTATTCGCCTTATATATATATATATAAGAAGAATGGCTGTTGATTTTGCTTATTTTTTTGCAAATATCGATTTTGATTGGACTAGATGCATGAGAACATAAATTAATCTGCTAATTGATTTTGACATGAGTCACATGCTGCTTTGGGAAATATACTTCCTCTATGAATTTTTGCTTGCTCCTATAGAGCCCTTATAGATTAAAAAGAATGCTTCTTGGACCTTAACTTGGAATCTTTTACTTTTTCTAGCCAGTGAAGAATGTAAAAACCTGTTTTAGCGTTAATATGGTGTTTCTTTAAATCTCAGCTGTTATTCGGGCTCTGTGTGGTATTACTTGGTCTAAAATGGCTAACTGTAGTAATTCTAGTTCATCGTGCACTACTTAAAGCTGATTCTAATTCTCTCCCCTGCTGATGTTGAATATTTTAATATGAAAGTTTTTGATAATCACAAAATCTGGAAAAATGAAACGTTTTAGCATATGAGCCATGCCGAAATTTTGAGTTGGATTAAATGCATGAGTTCTGATAATTAGTAACAGTAAGCTTGATTCTAAGTCTTGCTAGGACTGTTAAATGCGGAAATATTTACATTCGTCTACTGAAAAGCAGACAGATAAAGGGATTAGGAAGTATAAGAGGGGAAAAGGATAAGACTAGAGTAAGGATGAAATCAGGGCGAGAAGGGGTGGGAAGGGGGAGAGAAAATCCTCCAATATATTTTTAGTATTTGACTGGCATTATTGTTATATTATGTTATCACATCTTATTGTCATATTTTCTACCCATATTAATATGCTCTATGCTCCTCAAAATTACTTTAACAAAAGATTTATGGGATTACAGCGAGAAAGTTTTAAACCATTCACAAAATAATGGAAGTCCAGAAGGTGATGATGCACTTTATGAAGTTCATTCTAAAGCACCTAAATTAGCCAGTGAGTACATGAACTGTGTTTATGATTTCTTTTAGTTTGCAATTCTGGGGTTTTCAATTATATAAACTTCATTACTTTACTTTCTAAATCTGACAAGGCAATTCTCCATTTCCCATTTAATCAAAGTATAATTGCAGCACCAAACAACGACGAGGATGAGAAAGCAAAACCACCTATAGTTCAGCAAAGAGGCCGTTTCAAAGTTACTTCGGAGAACGTTGGCATAGAAAAGGTGACTTGAAGGATTGTAGCCTTCACTTTGATGTTTAGACGGGATATAACTTGCATATTTTTTTCAGGTGCCTCCACTGCCTGTTCTTCAAAAGAGTCATAGCATGCAGGTATGTAGTTCATAGATCAACACATTTTAGTAATGACATATTTCCTGCTAGATTGCTTTTTGATAAATTTTCATTTTCTTTTTGTTGGTTGATGTTGTGAAGCTTCTGTATGAGCCCTGAATTTTTGCAACCAAGTCATTGCTTTTAATCTTTTGTTTCTAAGCTCCAATAAACTAGTACTTTTCTTCGATATTCTCTTCCTCAGCATGCTTTTTTCATACTATTACGACAAAAAGTTCTCCAACAATTAAGAACATGTACTAGCGTCTTCATCAAGCTTGAGTTCAAATATTTGTTCCAGTTCATCTAGGATAGTATCTCATGTTTACCTGTTTGTCCTTGTATATTGTTACAGTTTGTATTATAACAATTTAGTTCCGTAACCAAATATGGCAAAAGAATTTTACCAAAGTTGTAGAACTTTTAATTCAAAAAGGAAATTAGTTTGACCAAAAAACCTGCTTGGTTATGCAGGTGCTTCACCAATCTCACGGACTTTGTATATCACCATCACCTGATATTTCTTCATCAATTCTTAATGGTCTTTCTCTATATACACAGTTGAATAACCTTCTGCACACAAATATTGTTCAAAGGGTAAGTATCGTTCAATGCAGTCTTACAAATTTCTCTTTCTATACATAGTATTTGATTTTTCTCTGTTGTTGATGTTTCTGTGCTGCTACTTGATCTTCGTTCCTTAAACAGGATAATATCCTCAATTTAATGAGGCAACTCTGTGACGCTCCAAGTACAAATAATTCTCTTGTTCTTACTTTTTTCTTTTCGGTTTCAAACTTTTTCTTTTTCTTTTGATTTTCTTTAGTATTATAACTTTGAATCCTAGTCTGAAAGTTTTACTTCTGTGAATCCAGCCAACCGTGGCACTGATGGAGGAAATGCGCAGGCACAAATTTGTTGCACAGAGAGATCCTTGGTACGTTACATTATGCTTTAATTTTTCATTGGAGAATGCAATCAAATTGTGATGCAACTCCAAATGCATCACTATGCTATTGTCTGAGAAAAATTATACTATGCTTTCTACAAATGAATTGAAGTACAGAATCTTTAGTGAAAAATAGAACATCTATCATTCCAAAGAGAGAGATGCTGACATTGGATCTATAAATTACAGTTGCTAAGAATAGAGAATGTTATGTAAACTTGGATAACAGACATTTTATATCTCTAATCACTTCATCCTGTGTCTTTAATATTTGTTTATTCCCTTTGTTTCATATTAAAGTACATAATCAGCCAATTTACCAAAAATAAAAAGTACATAACCTGCCAAGATGGCATTTTTTTACTATGAAAGTCATTTGGTTAAGTTTGTAGATGTAAATCTTTAATTTCTAATGACAAAACTTCAGTATTTTATATTTGTGCTTCCATTTATTGTTTTTGAAGTTTAATTAAGTGGCGAAGATCAAAGAAGATAATCTTATTAAAAATACATGGTTTGGTTTGTAACAGCTTTTGCATTCAGTTACTTTGCATTTTTCATTGGCATTCATTTTTTCTTGTTACAAAATAGATTGAATTGCTTTTACCTGTTTTATTTTGTTTACAGATCTAGTGCATCTCGAGCTTTATGACTTTCATCTGACATGAAATTGCTTATTACCAAGTTGAGTTTTAATCATTAAGCTACATATTTTTTGATTTTTCTTTGCAGCTAGAAATTTCTAATGAAAGGGAAAAGGAGATGCTCAATGAGATAACCGAATTGCAGTGCAGGTATATATTTGTTTGTTTTGTATGCATTATACTTGTGCATAAAGTCCATCAAATGGTCTACCAACTCTACAATTTGTCATGTTTAAATTGTTCAGGCTCATACGTGCCCAAGAGGAACTGCAAAAATACAAGGCAGAAAATGCTCAGGCAAGTATTTACAATATTTTGCTCACATCTGGAAAATCTTCAACTTTTGACACTCCCTAATTTTATTCGGTGAGATCTAGCCCTGAACAAAAAGGTCGTATTTGAAAAGCATGTTCCTTACAGGGTTGAACCTCCCCCTTCAACTCAAACATCACAGGAACATATCCCAAAATCAAGATTCATTTTCATAATCTTACCAAGTTGAAATTCAGGGTTGAGAATAGTGTTTTACTCCTCTTATCTATTGCCTTTTCATGTTAGAAGTCTGATGTGAGAATTTCAGGTGTGATTCAGCATTAAATTGCAATTGGATGGATGTATAAAAATTCCCGACAACATACACTTGCACAAAGGAAGTTGAAAGACACGAGAGCAAGAAAAATATAGAATTCATCGTAGGGTGGACAAATATTTGTAGCATTATTTTGGTATGTTTTAGGCATTAGTAACGTTATCACTTGTGCAGGTTTTGTAAATTTATATGATGGTGATAACTACTATGTGTTTTTTCTTTTTTGGGAAAAGAAATTGATTTTTAGAGAAAATGTTCTTTTTTTACGAGTTTGTTCTGAATTCAACTGAATATTAATTCAAAACTGAACGAAAAAAATGCCAATGCTTGGGTTGCTACTCTTTGTGAATTAAAAAATTATTGAGTTATTCTTCACTAGACATATCAAGCAAACACTCCAACGAATTAGTATAATTTTACATTTGAAATAAATTGAGTTTTCATAATTTTAAAACAACGCTGAAAATTAGGGATGGGTGTGGATCTTAGAACATAATAATTTATGTTTGATTTTAGTTGAAAATTTCAATATAAATTAGATTGATATTTTAATGTTAAGTTTATAAGTTGAAAGTATTTCACTTCTATGTTAGATAAAGTATTATCAATGCATATCTATTTAAAAGATTAATATAAAGTTTAATCAATGAGATGCAAATGGAATGAAAGAACCTGAATTGAAATTAATGAGTCGCATATCCAATACGTGACAAATAAATTTAAATATAACATATCATATTTTTTTACATAAAATATAGCCAAATTAAAAACTCTTTTGTGGATCCATTTTAGATCCTATCATATTCATTTCCATGGAATCCAATGGATTTAAATATGGGTACTAATATTATAGACTCAATAGATCTAGATCATATACAAATTTTAATGTATAAAAATGAATTTAAATATGGGTCCATCATGGATCCTATTTAGACATAGTCCGCACTATGAATGACTCTTTTTCTTCATTTCAATTTCTGAAAAGAACAATATTATCGGTTGTTTTGCTATGGAATGCAATCCTTGAGAACCAAGTCAATGCAATATACAATATCTTTTTAACTGTAATATGTGAAACAATTTTTGTAGACACGTACATCAGATAAACATTCAATGTTCAGGGCAAATATAAAAAATAATTAAAACTTCAAAGAATGCTGCCGTTGTTATTGGAATGGATAGTACTGTTATTGTAGCAAATTCAGTTCTTCCATGAAATGAATAATTTGGTAAAATAAGGTATACATACAGGATTCGGCAATACAATAATTCCATGTTGAGTTTTATGCGACACGAGAATGTTATTATATATTTTCACTTATTGAATTTTTTAATGTAAATACAATTATTCATAATAGTTTAATAGAAATGTAATTTCATGTAATATTTATGTGCAGTAATATAAATACTTTATATAAATATATATAAATAGTCGATAATTTTTTTTTAAAAAAAATAGTATGGATTATAAATCAAGTTTGGGAATGATCGAACCTGAAATTTTAAAATATGGGCCGACCTGGGCTTGGATTGATATTTTTCATACAAAATTCGATTATACCCGAACTCAGCCTTGCTTGCCCGACGAACAAGTGTAATTACCACATATAAATCATTTTGCTCCTTTCAAATACGTCTTTTTAATATTTTTATTTTCTTTTACATAGTATATATTTTTATTTTCTTTCAAATATATTTTTATCAAGAAAAAACAGACATATAGTCAAAATTATATAAAAATAAAGGAACAATTTTAAAAAAATGGTAAAACCCAAAACAGAGAATTTGGAAGAGAAGAAAATATAAAGGAAATTGCAGAAAAGGGGGAAATGTGTGTGTGCGTGAGAGAGAGAAGTGAAAAGCTTACAGGTGAATGCGAGGGAGAAACAGAAAAAACAAGAGGAAGCTCCGTCGGATCGATTTTCCGATTTTCCCTCTCTTTTTCTGATTAATTTCCTCGGAGCAATTGCAAGTGCTAGGATTCGAACTTGATCGCCCCACCCACTTGGTGATGTACTCTGAACTGGTTCCCTCTGTATGTCAATACTTTCTTGTATTCCCTCGACTCCAATTCAGGTAACACTACCTGCTTTCTCTTTTCCTCCGTCTGTGTCTCTCGCGAATCCCTCTGTTGTAGCGAAAATTAATTAGCGAACTAAATTCCTTAGAGACATTGAGTTGTGTTCCATCAATGTGGGACATTTTGCATGTTGGCCTGTTGGCATGGTTCACATTTTTGCGTGTGAATGGCCCAATTTTGATAATAAGCAACATGCATATTTTGGTCCCTCAACTATTACGGTTTTAAGGATTAAACCCCGGTCAGTTATTTTTCAATATTCAGCCATTGCTCTCTCTATTTGAGCTTTATTTAGTTTCAGTAGATCAATACAGTTTCTTTTGGCAATCTTGTTTCGTAACATTACACGGGGTACATATTTGTCAACCATGCCAACAGGCGAAGGCAATCAGATTTTATTATATGCATTGATATTTACAAACAACTTTATGTCTTATTGTGCACTAATTTGAATATACTTACGGCAACAGCTCTGTGCCAAGCTATTGCAAAGCCGGCCGGCCATTCAAGTCAACTTTCAAGTTTGCACAACACACATTATTAGAGTATGAAAGCTGGAGTGTCGTATTAATTATGCACATAAAGATGGAGCTGCAACACGAAAACTCTCTACAAGACTCGCTGCTTGCGTTTTTGAACCGGCCCTGAATCTGTTATTCTTAACATTTCCCACATCACTTGAACATCCTCGTATTCACATGTCTTTACATCATTATGAAGCTTCAAAAGTCCACC